>CM060985.1:14877044-14939544 GCA_030765065.1 Deroplatys truncata
ACACGTCATTGTGATATCTCAAGCCTCGACAAGGATTAAACAGAAGTGGTACAACGGCCGCAATTAACATCTGTGAAGTGTACAGTCATTCAACAACAGCAGCACTTGTTACAATTGCAGACAGTCGACACGTCACGATGATATATAAAGTCTCGACAAGGATTAAAGAGAAGTGGCACAACGGCCACAGTTCACATCTGTGAAAGGTAAAATCATTCAACATCAGCAGCACTTGTTACAATTGCAGACATTCGACAGGTCACGATGGTATCTCGGGTCTCGACAGGGATTAGAGTGAAGTGGCACAACGGCCACAGTTCACATCTATGAAGGGTAATATCGTTCAACATCAGCAGCACTCGTTACAATTGCAATTAATTTTTTGTATTTATTTTTAATTTTTTGTATTTTTTTTAAATTTTTTTAATTTTTTTAATTCTTTTTTATTTTTTTTAATTTTTTTAATTGTTTTATTTTTTGTATTTTTTTGTATTTTTTTTTTAATTTTTTTAATTATTTTTTTTAATTTTTTTTATTTTTTATATTTTTTTATTTTTTATTTTTTTTTATTTTTTTCATTTTTTTTATTTTTTTTTATTGTTCACATATGTGAAGTGTACAGTCATTCAACATCAGCAGCACTTGTTACAATTGCAGACATTCGACACGTACCTGTGATATCTCAAGTCTCGACAAGAATTAAAGTGAAGTGGCATAATGGCCACTGTTCACATCTGTGAAGTGTACAGTCATTCAACATCAGCAGCAATTGTTACAATTGCACACATTTGACAGGTCGCGATGGTATCTCGGGTCTCGACAAGGATTAAAGAGAAGTGGCACAACGGCCACAGTTCACACCTGTGAAGTGTAATATCATTCAACATCAGCAGCACTTGTTACAATTGCAGACATTCGACACATCCATGTGATATCTCAAGTCTCGAATAGGATTAAAGAAAAGTGGTAAACCGACCACAGTTCACATCTGTTAAGTGTAAAATCATTCAACATCAGCAGCACTTGTTACAATTGTAGAATTTGGACAGGTCACGATGGTACCTCGGGTCTCGACAAGCATTAAAGAGAAGTGGCACAACGGCCACAGTGCACATTTATGAAGTGTAAAATCATTCAACATCGGCAGAACGTGTTACAATTGGAGACGTTCGACACGTCACTGTGATATCTCAAGTCTCGACAAGGATTAAAGTGAAGTGGCACAATGGCCACTGTTCACATCTGTGAAGTGTACAGTCATTCAACATCCGCAGCACTTGTTACAATTGCAGACATTCGACAGGTAACGATGGTATCTCGGGTCTCGACAAGGATTAAAGAGAAGTGGCACAACGGCCACAGTTCACACCTGTGAGGTGTAAAATCATTAAACATCAGCAGCACTTGTTACAAATGCAGACATTCGACACGTCACGATGATATCTCAAGTCTCGACAAGGATTAAAGAGAAGTGGCACAACGGCCACAGTTCACATCTGTGAAGTGTAAAATCATGCATCATCAGCAAAACTTGTTACAATTGCAGACATTCGACGAGTGATTGTGATACCTAGTGTCTCGACAAGGATTAAAGTGAAGTGGCACGACGGCCACAGTTCACCTCTATGAAGGGTAAAATCGTTCAACATCAGAAGCACTCGTTATAATTGCAGACATTCGACACGTTATTGTGATATCTCAAGTCTCGACAAGCATTATAGAGAAGTGGCAAAACGGCCACAGTTCAGAACTGTGAAGGCTAATATCATTCAACATCAGCAGCACTTGTTACAACTGCAGACATTCGACACGTCACTTTAATCTCAGGTCTCGACTACGATTAAAGAGAAGTGGTACAACGGCCACAGTTCACATCTGTGAAGTGTAAAATCATTCAACATCAGCAGCACTTGTTACAATTGCAGACATTCGACACGTCACGATGATCTCAAGTCTCGACAAGCAATATAGAGAAGTGCACAACGGCCAAAGTTCACATCTGTGAAGTGTAAAAACATTCAACATCAGCAGCACTTGTTACAGTTGCAGACATTCGACACGTTATTGTGATATCCCAAGTCTGCACAAGGATTAAAGAGATGTGGCACAACGGCCACATTTCACATCTGTGAAGTGTAAAATCATTCAACATCAGCAGCACTTGTTACAATTGCAGACATTCGACACGTCACGATATCTCAAGTCTCCACAAGGATTAAAGAGAAGTGGCACAACGGCCACAGTTGACATCTATGTAGTGTAATATCATTCAACATCAGCAGCACTTGTTACAATTACAGACATTCCACAGGTCACGATGGTATCTCGAGTCTCGACAAGGATTAAACAGAAGTGGCACAACGGCCACAGTTCACATCTGTGAAGTGTGAAATCATTCAACATCAGCAGCAGTTGTTACAATTGCAGACATTCGACACGTTATTGTGATATCTCAATACTCCACAAGGATTAAAGAGACGTGGCACAACAGCCACAGTTCACATCTGTGAAGAGTAATATCATTCAACACCAGCAGTACTTGTTACAATTGCAGACATTCGACAAGTCACGATGGTATCTCGGGTCTCGACAAGGATTAAAGAGAAGTGGCACAACGGCCACAGTTCACATCTGTTAAGTGCAAAATCATTCAACATGAGCAGCACTTGTTACAATTGCAGATATTCGACACGTCCCTGTGATATCTCAAGCCTCGACAAGGATTAAAGAGAAGTGGTACAACGGCCACAATTCACATCTGTGAAGTGTACAGTCATTCAACATCAGCAGCACTTGTTACAATTGCAGACATTCGACAGGGCACGATGGTATCTCGGGTCTCGACAAGGATTAAAGAGAAGTGGCACAACAGCCACAGTTCACACCTGTGAAGTGTAAAATCATTCAACATCAGCAGCATTTGTTACAATTGCAGACATACGACTCGTCACGCTGATAACTAAAGTCTCGACTAGGACTAAAGGGAAGTAGTTCAACGGCCACAGTTCACATTTGTGAAGTTTAAAATCATTGAGCATCAGCAGGATTTGTTACAATTGCAGACATTCGACACGTCATTGTAATATCCCAAGTCTCCACAAGGAGTAGAGAGAAGTGGCACAACGGCCACTGTTCACATCTCTTAAGTGTAAAATCATTCAACATCAGCAGCACTTGTTACAATTGCAGACATTCGACACGTCATTGTGATATCTCAAGCCTCGACAAGCATTAAAGAGAAGTGGCACAACGGCCACAGTTCACATCTGTGAAGTGTAAAATCATTCAACATCAGCAACACTTGTTACAATTGCAGACATTCGACACGTCCCTGTGATATCTCAAGCCTCGAAGAGGATTAAAGATAAGTGCACAACGCCCACTGTTCACATCTGTAAAGTGTAAAATCATTCAACATCAGCAACACTTGTTACAATTGCAGACATTCGACACGTCCCTGTGATATCTCAAGTCCCGACAAGAATTAAAGTGATGTGGCACAACGGCCACAGTTCACATCTATGAAGGGTAATATCGTTCAATAACAGCAGCACTCGTTACAATTGCAATTAATTTTTTGTATTTTTTTTAATTTTTTTATTTTTTGTAATTTTTTTTAATTTTTTTATTTTTTGTATTGTTTTTTAATTTTTTTATTTTTTTATTTTTTTTATTTTTTTTATTTTTTTTTATTTTTTTTATTTTTTATTTATTTTTTTTATTGTTCACATATGTGAAGTGTACAGTCATTCAACATCAGCAGCACTTGTTACAATTGCAGACATTCGACACGTCCCTGTGATATCTCAAGTCTCCACAAGGATTAACGAGATGTGGCACAACGGCCACAGTTCACATCTGTGAAGTGTGAAATCATTCAACATCAGCAGCACTTGTTAGAATTGCAGACATTCGACACCTCACGATGATATATCAAGTCTCGACAAGGATTAAAGAGAAGTGGCACAACGGCCACAGTTCACATCTGTGAAGGGTACAGTCATTCAACATCAGCAGCACTTGTTACAATTGCAGACATTCGACAGGTCACGATGGTATCTCGGGTCTCGACAAGGATTAAAGAGAAGTGGCACAACGGCAACAGTTCACACCTGTTAAGTGTAAAATTATTCAACATCAGCAGCCTTGTTACAATTGCAGACATTCGACCCGTCAAGATGATATCTCAAGTCTCGACTAGGATTAAAGAAAAATGGCACAACGGCCAGTTTACACCTGTGAAGTGTGAAATCATTCAACATCAGCAGCACTTGTTACAACTGCAGACAATCGACACGTTACTGTGATCTCAGATCTCAACTAGGATTAAAGAGAAGTGGTACAACGGCCACAGTTTACATCTGTTAAGTGTAAAATCATTCAATATCAGCAGCTTTTGTAACAATTGCAGACATTCGACACGTCCCTGTGATATCTCAAGCCTCGACAAGGATTAAAGAGAAGCGGCACAACGGCCAGTTCACACCTGTGAACTGTGAAATCATTCAACATCAGCAGCACTTGTAGGAATTGCAGACATTCGACACGTCGTTGTGATATCTCAAGCCTCGACAAGGATTAAAGAGAAGTGGTACAACGGCCACAATTCACATCTGTGAAGTGTACAGTCATTCAACATCAGCAGCACTTGTTAGAATTGCAGACATTCGACACGACATTGTGATATCTCAAGTCTCGACAAGGATTAAAGAGAAGTGGCACAACGGCCAGAGTTCACATATGTGAAGGGTAAAATCATTCAACATCAGCAGCACTTGTTACAATTGCAGACATTCGACTCGTCATTGTGATATCCCAAGTCTCCACAAGGAGCAAAGAGAAGTGGCACAACGGCCACAGTTCACATCTGTGAAGTGTAAAATCAATCAACATCAGCAGCACTTGTTACAATTGCAGACATTCGACATGTCATTGTGATATCTAAAGTCTCGACAAGCATTATAGAGAAGTGGCAAAACGGCCACAGTTCACATCTGTGAACTGTAATATCATTCAACATCAGCAGCACTTGTTACAATTGCAGACATTCGACATGTCATTGTGATATCTCAAGTCACGACAAGGATTAAAGAGAAGTGGCACAACGGCCACTGTTCACATCTGTGAACTGTAATATCATTCAACATCAGCAGCACTTGTTACAGTTGCAGACATTCGACACGTTATTGTGATATCTCAAGTCTCGAATAGGGTTAAAGAGAAGTGGCACAACGGCCACATTTCACACCTGTGAAGTGTGAAATCATTCAACATCAGCAGCACTTGTTACAATTCAGACATTCGACATGTCACGATGATATCTCAAGTCACAAGGATTAAAGAGAAGTGGCACAACGGCCACTGTTCACATCTGTGAACTGTAATATCATTCAACATCAGCAGCACTTGTTACAGTTGCAGACATTCGACACGTTATTGTGATATCTCAAGTCTCGACAAGGATTAAAGTGAAGTGGCAACACAGCCACAGTTCACATATATGAAGGGTACTTTCATTCAACATCAGCAGCAGTTGTTACAATTGCAGACATTCGACACGTACGATGATATCTCAAGTCACAAGGATTAAAGTGAAGTGGCACAACGGCCACAGTTCACATCTATGAAGGGTAATGTCATTCAACATCAGCAGCACTTGTTACAATTGCAGACATTCGACATGTCATTGTGATATCTCAAGTCTCGAATATGATTAAAGCGAAGTGGCACAACCGCCACAGTTCACATCTGTTAAGTGTAAAATCATTCAACATCAGCAACACTTGTTACAATTGCAGATATTCGACACGTCCCTGTGATATCTCAACTCCCGACAAGAATTAAAGTGAAGTGGCACAACGGCCACAGTTCACATCTGTGAAGTGTAAAATCATTCATCATCAGCAGCACTTGTTACAATTCAGACATTCGACGAGTAATTGTGATACCTCAAGTCTCGACAAGGATTAAAGGAAAGTAGCACAACGGCCACAGTTCACATCTATGAAGGTTAACATCATTCAACATCAGCAGCACTTGTTACAATTGCAGAATTTGGACAGGTCACGATGGTATCTCGGGTCTCGACAAGGATTAAAGAGAAGTGGCACAACGGCCACAGTTCGCATCTATGAAGGGTAATATCATTCAACATCAGCAGCACTTGTTAGAATTGCCGACATTCGACATGTCATTGTGATATCTCAAGTCACGACAAGGATTAAAGAGAAGTGGCACAACGGCCACTGTTCACATCTGTGAACTGTAATATCATTCAACATCAGCAGCACTTGTTGCAATTGCAGACATTCGACACGTTATTGTGATATCTAAAGTCTCCACAAGGATTAAAGAGATGTGGCACAACAGCCACAGTTCACATCTGTGAAGTGTAATATCATTCAACATCAGCAGCTCTTATGACAATTGCAGACATTTGACACGTCACGATGATATCTCAAGTCTCGACAAGCAATATAGAGAAGTGGCACAACAGCCAAAGTTCACATCTGGGAAGTGTAAAAACATTCAACATCAGCAGCACTTGTTACAGTTGCAGACATTCGACACGTTATTGTGATATCCCAAGTCTCCACAAGGACTATAGAGAAGTGGCACAATGCCCACTGTTGACATCTGTGAAGTTTACAGTCATTCAACATCAGCAGCACTTGTTACAATTCCAGACATTCGACAGGTCACGATGGTATTTCGAGTCTCGATAAGAATTAAACAGATGTGGCAAAACGGCCACAGTTCACATATGAAGTGTGAAATCATTCAACATCAGAAGCAGTTGTTAGAATTGCAGACATTCGACAAGTCACGATGTTATCTCGGGTCTCGACAAGGATTAAAGAGAAGTGGCACAACGGCCACAGTTCACATCTGTGAAGTGTAAACTCATTCATCAGCAGCACTTGTTACAATTGCAGACATTCGACACGTCATTGTGATATCTCCAGTCTCGACAAGGATTAGAGAGAAGTGGCACAACGGCCAGAATTCACATCTGTTAAGTGTAAAATCATTCAACATCAGCAGCACTTGTTACAATTGCAGACATTCGGCACGTCCCTGTGATATCTCAAGCCTCGACTAGGATTAAAGAGAAGTGGTAGAACGGCCACAGTTCACATATGTTAAGTGTAAAATCATTCAACATCAGCAGCACTTGTTACAATTGCAGGCATTCGACACGTCCCTGCGATATCTCAAGCCTCGACAAGGATTAAAGAGAAGTGGTACAACGGCCACAATGCACATCTGTTAAGTGTAAAATCATCCAACATCAGCAACACTTGTTACAATTGCAGAATTTCGACACGTCACGATCATATATCAAGTCTCGACAAGCAATAGAGAAGTGGCACAACGGCCAAAGTTCACATCTGTTAAGTGTAAAATCATTCAACATCAGCAGCACTTGTTACAATTGCAGAATTTGGACAGGTCACGATGGTATCTCGGGTCTCGACCAGCATTAAAGAGAAGTGGCACAACGGCCACAGTTCACATCTATGAAGTGTAAAATCATTCAACATCGGCAGAACGTGTTACAATTGCAGACATTCGACACGTCACTGTAATATCTCAAGTCTCGACAAGGATTAAAGTGAAGTGGCACAATGGCCACTGTTCACATCTGTGAAGTGTACAGTCATTCAGCATCAGCAGCACTTGTTACAATTGCAGACATTCGACAGGTCACGATGAAATCTCGGGTCTAGACAAGGATTAAAGAGAAGTGGCACAACGGCCACAGTTCACATCTGTGAAGTGTAAAATCATTCATCATCAGCAGCACTTGTTACAATTGCAGACATTCGACGAGTAATTGTGATACCTCAAGACTCGGCAAGGATTAAAGAGAAGTGGCACAACGACCACAGTTCACATCTGTGAAGTGTAAAATCATTCAACATCAGCAGCACTTGTTACAATTGCAGACATTCGACACGTCACGATGATATCTCAAGACTCGACAAGGATTAAAGAGAAGTGGCAAAACGGCCACAATTCACATCAGTTAAGTGTAAAATCATTCAACATCAGCAGCACTTGTTACAATTGCAGACATTCGACACGTTATTATGATATCTCAAGTCTCCACAAGGATTAAAGAGAAGTGGCAAAATGGTCACAGTTCACATCTGTGAAGTGTAAAATCATTCATCATCAGCAGCATTTGTTACAATTGCAGACATTCGACACGTCACGATGATATCTCAAGTCTCGACAAGCATTATAGAGAAGTGGCAAAACGGCCACAGTTCACAACTGTGAAGGGTAATATCATTCAACATCAGCAGCACTCGTTACAATAGCAGACACTCGACACGTTATTGTGTTATCTCAAGTCTTGAAAAGCATTATAGAGAAGTGGCAATACGGCCACAGATCACAGCTGTGAAGGCTAATATCATTCAACATCAGCAGCACTTGTTACAATTGCAGACATTCGACATGTCATTGTGATCTCAAGTCACGACAAGGATTAAAGAGAAGTGGCACAACGGCCACTGTTCACATCTGTGAAGTGTAAAATCATTAAACATCAGCAGCACTTGTTACAATTGCAGACATTCGACATGTCATTGTGATATCTCAAGTCTCGAATAGAATTAAAGAAAAGTGGCACAAATGCCACAGTTCACACCTGTGAAGTGTGAAATCATTTAACATCAGCAGCACTTGTTACAACTGCAGACATTCGACACGTCACTGTGGTCTCAACTAGGATTAAAGAGAACTGGTACAACGGCCACAGTTCACACCTGTGAAGTGTGAAATCATTTAACATCAGCAGCACTTGTTACAACTGCAGACATTCGACACGTCACTGTGATCTCAGGTCTCGACAAGGGTTAAAGAGAACTGGTACAACGGCCACAGTTCACATCTGTTAAGTGTAAAATCATTCAATATCAGCAGCATTTGTCACAATTGCAGACATTCGACAAGTCACTGTGATATCTCAAGTCTCCACAAGGATTAAAGAGATGTGGCAAAAGGGTCACAGTTTACATCTGTGAAGTGTAAAATCATTCAACATCAGCAGCACTTGTTACAATTGCAGACATTCGACACGTCACGATCTCAAGTTTCGGCAAGGATTAAAGAGAAGTGACAACAGCCGCAGTTCACATCTATGAAGGGTAATATCATTCAACATCAGCAGCAGTTGTTACATTTGCAGACATTCGACAGGTCACGATGGTATCTCGGGTCTCGACAAGGATTAAAGAGAAGTGACACAACGGCCACAGTTCACATCTATGAGGGTAATATCATTCAACATTAGCAGTACTTGTTACATTTGCAGACATTCGACAGGTCACGATGGTATCTCGGGTGTCGACAAGGATTAAAGAGAAGTGGCAACACGGCCACAGTTCACATCTATGAAGGGCAGTTTCATTCAACATCAGCAGCACTTGTTACAATTGCAGACATTCGAAACGTCACGATACCTCAAGTCTCGACAAAGATTAAAGAGAAGTGGCACAACGGTCACAGTTCACATTTGAGAAGTGTAAAATCATTCAACATCAGCAGCACTTGTTACAATTGCAGACTTTCGACGCGTCAGTGTGATATCTCAAGTCTCGACAAGGATTAAAGTGAAGTGGCAACACGGCCACAGTTCACATCCATGAAGGGTAATATCATTCAACATCAGCAGCACTTGTTACAATTGCAGACATTCGACACGTTATTGTGATATCTCAAGTCTCCACTAGGATTAAAGAGAAGTGGCAAAATGGTCACAGTTCACATCTATGAAGTGTAAAATCATTCATCATCAGCAGCATTTGTTACAATTGCAGACATTCGACACCTCACGATGATATATCAAGTCCCGACAAGGAATAAAGAGAATTGGTACAAAGGCCACAGTTCACACCTGTGAAGTGTAAAATCATTCAACATCAGCAGCACTTGTTACAATTGCAGAATTTGGACAGGTCACGATGGTATCTCGGGTCTCGACAAGCATTAAAGAGAAGTGGCACAACGGCCACAGTTCACATCTATGAAGTGTAAAAATCATTCAACATCGGCAGAACGTGTTACAATTGCAGACATTCGACACGTCACTGTGATATCTCAAGTCTCGACAAGGATTAAAGTGAAGTGGCACAATGGCCACTGTTCACATCTGTGAAGTGTACAGTCATTCAACATCAGCAGCACTTGTTACAATTGCAGACATTCGACAGGTAACGATGGTATCTCCGGTCTCGACAAGGATTAAAGAGAAGTGGCACAACGGCCACAGTTCACATCTGTGAAGTGTAAAATCATGCATCATCAGCAAAACTTGTTACAATTGCAGACATTCGACGAGTGATTGTGATACCTCAAGTCTCGACAAGGATTAAAGTGAAGTGGCACGACGGCCACAGTTCACCTCTATGAAGGGTAAAATCGTTCAACATCAGAAGCACTCGTTACAATTGCAGACATTCGACACGTTGTGAGATCTCAAGTCTCGACAAGCATTATAGAGAAGTGGCAAAACGGCCACAGTTCAGAACTGTGAAGGCTAATATCATTCAACATCAGCAGCACTTGTTACAACTGCAGACATTCGACACGTCACTTTAATCTCAGGACTCGACTACGATTAAAGAGAAGTGGTACAACGGCCACAGTTCACATCTGTGAAGTGTAAAATCATTCAACATCAGCAGCACTTGTTACAATTGCAGACATTCGACACGTCACGATGATCTCAAGTCTCGACAAGCAATATAGAGAAGTGGCACAACGGCCAAAGTTCACATCTGTGAAGTGTAAAAACATTCAACATCAGCAGCACTTGTTACAATTGCAGACATTCGACACGTCACGATATCTCAAGTCTCCATAAGGATTAAAGAGAAGTGGCACAACGGCCACAGTTGACATCTATGTAGTGTAATTACATTCAACATCAGCAGCACTTGTTACAATTACAGACATTCGACACGTTATTGTGATATCTCAATTCTCCACAAGGATTAAAGAGACGTGGCACAACAGCCACAGTTCACATCTGTGAAGAGTAATATCATTCAACACCAGCAGTACTTGTTACAATTGCAGACATTCGACACGTCCCTGTGATATCTCAAGCCTCGACAAGGATTAAAGAGAAGTGGTACAACGTCCACAATTCACATCTGTGAAGTGTACAGTCATTCAACATCAGCAGCACTTGTTACAATTGCAGACATTCGACAGGTCACGATGGTATCTCGAGTCTCGACAAGGATTAAAGAGAAGTGGCACAACAGCCACAGTTCACACCTGTGAAGTGTAAAATCATTCAACATCAGCAGCATTTGTTACAATTGCAGACATACAACTCGTCACGTTGATATCGAAAGTCTCGACTAGGACTAAAGGGAAGTAGTTCAACGGCCACAGTTCACATTTGTGAAGTTTAAAATCATTGAGCATCAGCAGCATTTGTTACAATTGCAGACATTCGACACGTCATTGTAATATCCCAAGTCTCCACAAGGGTAGAGAGAAGTGGCACAACGGCCACTGTTCACATCTGTGAAGTGTAAAATCATTCAACATCAGCAGCACTTGTTACAATTGCAGACATTCGACACGTGCCTGTGATATCTCAAGTCCCGACAAGAATTAAAGTGAAGTGGCACAACGGCCACAGTTCACATCTATGAAGATTAATATCGTTCAACATCAGCAGCACTCGTTACAATTGCAATTAATTTTTTGTATTTTTTTTAATTTTTTTATTTTTTTTAATTTTTTTTAATTTTTTTATTTTTTGTATTTTTTTTAATTTTTTTTTATTTTTTTTATTTTTTTTTATTTTTTTTATTTTTTTATTTTTTTTATTTTTTTTTATTGTTCACATATGTGAAGTGTACAGTCATTCAACATCAGCAGCTTTTGTTACAATTGCAGACATTCGACACGTCCCTGTGATATCTCAAGTCTCCACAAGGATTAACGAGATGTGGCACAACTGCCACAGTTCACATCAGTGAAGTGTAATATCATTCAACATCAGCAGCACTTGTTACCATTGCATACATTCGACATGTCATTGTGATATTTCAAGTCACGACAAGGATTAAAGAGAAGTGGCACAACGGCCACTGCTCACATCTGTGAAGTGTAAAATCATTCAACATCAGCAGCACTTGTTACAATTGCACACATTTGACAGGTCACGATGGTATCTCGGGTCTCGACAAGGATTAAAGAGAAGTGGCACAACGGCCACAGTTCACACCTGTGAAGTGTAAAATCATTCAACATCAGCAGCACTTGTTACAATTGCAGAATTTAGACAGGTCACGATGGTATCTCGGGTCTCGACAAGCATTAAAGAGAAGTGGCACAACGGCCACAGTTCACATCTATGAAGGGTAATATCATTCAACATCAGCAGCACTTGTTAGAATTTCAGACATTCGACACGTCCCTGTGATATCTCAAGCCTCGACAAGGATTAAAGAGAAGTGGCACAACGGCCACTGTTCACATCTGTGAACTGTAATATCATTCAGCATCAGCAGCACTTGTTGCAATTGCAGACATTCGACACGTTATTGTGAGATCTCAAGTCTCCACAAGGATTAAAGCGAAGTGGCACAACACCCACAGTTCACATCTGTGAAGTGTAATATCATTCAACATCAGCAGCTCTTTTTACAATTGCAGACATTCGACACGTTATTGTGATATCTAAAGTCTCCAAAGGGATTAAAGAGATGTGGCACAACGGCCACTGTTCACATTTGTGAAGTGTAAAATCATTGAGCATCAGCAGCATTTGTTGCTATTGCAGACATTGGACACGTCTTTGTGATATTTCAAGTCTCGACAAGGATTAAAGAGAAGTGGTACAACGGCCACAGTTCACATCTGTGAAGTGTAAGATCATTCAACATCAGGAGCACTTGTTACAATTGCAGACATTCGACACGTCCCTGTGATATCTCAAGCCTGGACAAGGATTAAAGAGAAGCGGCACAACGGCCAGTTCACACCTGTGAAGTGTGAAATCTTTCAACATCAGCAGCACTTGTTAGAATTGCAGACATTCGACACGTCCCTGTGATATCTCAAGCCTCGACAAGGATAAAAGAGAAGTGGCACAACGGCCAGTTCACACCTGTGAAGTGTGAAATCATTCAACATCAGCAGCACTTATTAGAATTGCAGACATTCGTCACGTCATTGAGATATCTCAAGCCTCGACAAGGATTAAAAAGAAGTGGTACAACGGCCACAATTCACATCTGTGAAGTGTACAGTCATTCAACATCAGCAGCACTTGTTACAATTGCAGACATTCGACACGTCACGATGATATCTCAAGTCTCGACAAGGATTAAACAGAAGTGGCACAACGGCCACAGTTCACATCTGTGAAGGGTAATATCATTCAACATCAGTAGCACTTGTTACAATTACAGACATTCGACTCGTCATTGTGATATCTCAAGTTTCGACAAGGATTAAAGTGAAGTGGCACAATGGCCACTGTTCACATCTGTGAAGGGCAATATCATTGAACATCAGCAGCACTTGTTAAATTGCAGACATTCGACACGTCCCTGTGATATCTCAAGTCCCGACAAGAATTAAAGTGAAGTGGCACAACGGCCACAGTTCACATCTATGAAGGGTAATATCGTTCAACATCAGCAGCACTCGTTACAATTGCAATTAATTTTTTGTATTTTTTTTAAATTGTTTTATTTTTTGTATTTTTATATTTTTTTTATTTATGTTTTTTATTTTTTTTTATTTTTTTTTATTTTTTTAATGTTTTTATTTTTTTATTTTTTTTATTTTTTTTAGTTTTATTTATTTTTTTTTATTTTTTTTATTTATTTATTTTTTTTTTATTTTTTTTATTATATTTTTTTTATTGTTCACATCTGTGATGTGTACAGTCATTCAACATCAGCAGCACTTGTTACAATTGCAGACTTTCGACACGTCCCTGTGATATCTCAAGTCTCCACAAGGATTAACGAGATGTGGCACAACAGCCACAGTTCACATCTGTGAAGTGTAATATCATTCAACATCAGCAGCACTTGTTACAATTGCAGACATTCGACTGTCATTGTGATATCTCAAGTCACGACAACGATTAAGGGGAAGTGGCACAATGGCCACTGTTCACATCTGTGAACTGTACAGTCATTCAGCATCAGCAGCACTTGTTACAATTGCAGAATTTGGACAGGTCACGATGGTATCTCGGGTCTCGACAAGGATTAAAAAGAAGTGGCACAACGGCCACAGTTCACATCTATGAAGGGTAATATCATTCAACATCAGCAGCACTTGTTAGAATTGCAGACATTCGACACGTCCATGTGATATCTCAAGCCTCGACAAGGATTAAAGAGAAGTGGCACAACGGCCACAGTTCACATCTGTGAAGTGTGAAATCATTCAACATCCGCAGCACTTGTTAGAATTGCAGACATTCGACACGTCCCTTTGATATCTCAAGCCTCGACAAGGATTAAAGAGAAGTGGCACAACGGCCACAGTTCACATCTGTGAAGGGTAGAGTCATTCAACATCAGCAGCACTTGTTACAATTGCAGACATTCGACAGGTCACGATGGTATCTCGGATCTCGACAAGGATTAAAGAGAAGTGGCACAACGGCAACAGTTCACACCTGTGAAGTGTAAAATTATTCAACATCAGCAGCCTTGTTACAATTGCAGACATTCGACCCGTCAAGATGATATCTCAAGTCTCGACTAGGATTAAAGAAAAATGGCACAACGGCCAGTTCACACCTGTGAAGTGTGAAATCATTCAACATCAGCAGCACTTGTTACAACTGCAGACAATCGACACGTTACTGTGATCTCAGATCTCGACTAGGATTAAAGAGAAGTGGTACAACGGCCACAGTTTACATCTGTTAAGTGTAAAATCATTCAATATCAGCAGCTTTTGTAACAATTGCAGACATTCGACAAGTCACTGTGATATCTCAAGTCACGACAAGGATTAAAGATAAGTGCACAACTGCCACTGTTCACATCTATGAAGTGTGAAATCATTCAACATCAGCAGCACTTGTTAGAATTGCAGACATTCGACACGTCCCTGTGATATCTCAAGCCTCGACAAGGATTAAAGAGAAGTGGCACAACGGCCAGTTCACAACTGTGAAGGCCAATATCATTCAACATCAGCAACACTTGTTACAATTACAGACATTCGACATGTCATTGTTATCTCAAGTCACGTCAAGGATTAAAGAGAAGTGGCACAACGGCCACTGTTCACATCTGTGAACTGTAATATCATTCAACATCAGCAGCACTTGTTGCAATTGCAGACATTCGACACGTTATTGTGATCTCAGATCTCGACTAGGATTAAAGAGAAGTGGTACAACGGCCACAGTTTACATCTGTTAAGTGTAAAATCATTCAACATCAGCAGCACTTTATAGAATAGCAGACATTCCACAGGTCACGATGGTATCTCGGGTCTCGGCAAGGATTAAAGAGAAGTGGCACTACGACCACAGTTCACATCTGTGAAAGGTAATATTCAACATCAGCAACACTTGTTGCAATTGCAGACTTTCGACACGTCCCTGTGATATCTCAAGTCTCGACAAGGATAAAAGTGAAGTGGCAAAACGACCACTGTTCACATCTGTTAAGTGTATAATCATTTAACATCAGCAGCACTTGTTACAATTGCAGACATTCGACAAGTCACGATGGTATCACGGGTCTCGACAAGGATTAAAGAGAAGTGGCACAACAGCCACAGTTCACATCTATGAAGGGTAATATCATTCAACATCAGCAGCACTTGTTAGAATTGCAGATATTCGACACGTCCCTGTGATATCTCAAGCCTCGACGAGGATTAAAGAGAAGTGGCACAACGGCCAGTTCACACCTGTGAAGTGTGAAATCATTCAACATCAGCAGCACTTGTTAGAATTGCAGACATTCGGCACGTCATTGTGATATCTCAGGTCTCGACTAGGATTAAAGTGAAGTGGTACAACGGCCACAGTTCACATCTATGAAGGGTAATATCATTCAACATCAGCAGCACTTGTTAGAATTGCAGACATTCGACACGTTATTGTGATATCTCAAGTCTCCACAAGGATTAAAGAGATGTGGCACTACAGCCACAGTTCACATCTGTGGACTGTAATATCATTCAACATCAGCAGCACTTGTTGCAATTGCAGACATTCGACACGTCACTGTGATATCTCGAGTCTCGACAAGGATTAAAGAGAAGTGGCACAACGGCCACAGTTCACATCTATGAAGGATAATATCGTTCAACATCAGATGCACTCGTTACAATTGCAAATAATTTTTTGTATTTTTTTTAATTTTTTTTAATTTTTTTATTCTTTTATTTTTTTTAATTTTTTTTATTTTTTTTATTTTTTTTATTTTTTTTTATTGTTCACATCTGTGAAGTGTAAAATCATTCATCATCAGCAGCACTTGTTACAATTGCAGACATTCGACGAGTAATTGTGATACCTCAAGTCTCGAAAAGGATTAAAGTGAAGTGGCACAACGTCCACAGTTCACATCTAGGAAGGGTAATATCATTCAACTACAGCAGCACTTGTTACAATTGCAGACATTCGACACGTCCGTGTGATATCAGAAGCCTCGACAAGGATTAAAGAGAAGTGGCACAACGGCCAGTTCACAACTGTGAAGGCTAATATCATTCAACATCAGCAACACGTGTTACAATTGCAGACATTCGACATGTCATTGTGATATCTCAAGTCACGACAAGGATTAAAGAGAAGTGGCACAACGGCCACTGTTCACATCTGTGAAGTGTAATATCATTCAACATCAGCACCTCTTGTTACAATTGCAGACATTCGACACGTTATTGTGTAATCTAAAGTCTCCACAAGGATTAAAGAGATGCGGCACAACGGCCACTGTTCACATTTGTGAAGTGTAAAATCATTGAGCATCAGCAGCATTTGTTGCTATTGCAGACATTGGACACGTGTTTGTGATATTTCAAGTCTCGACAAGGATTAAAGAGGAGTGGTACAACGGCCACAGTTCACATCTGTGAAGTGTAAGATCATTCAACATCAGCAGCACTTGTTACAATTGCAGACATTCGACACGTCCCTGTGATATCTCAAGCCTCGACAAGGATTAAAGAGAAGCGGCACAACGGCCAGTTCACACCTGTGAAGTGTGAAATCATTCAACATCAGCAGCACTTGTTAGAATTGCAGACATTCGACACGTCCCTGTGATATCTCAAGCCTCGACAAGGATTAAAGAGAAGTGGCACAACGGCCAGTTCACACCTGTGAAGTGTGAAATCATTCAACATCAGCAGCACTTATTAGAATTGCAGACACTCGACACGTCATTGTGATATCTCAAGCCTCGACAAGGATTAAAGAGAAGTGGTACAACGGCCACAATTCACATCTGTGAAGTGTACAGTCATTCAACATCAGCAGCACTTGTTACAATTGCAGACATTCGACACGTCACGATGATATCTCAAGTCTCGACAAGGATTAAAGAGAAGTGGCACAACGGCCACAGTTCACATCTGTGAAGGGTAATTTCATTCAACATCAGCAGCACTTGTTACAATTGCAGACATTCGACATGTCACGATGATTTTTCAAGTGTCGACAAGGATTAAAGAGAAGTGGCACAAGGGCCAGTTCACACCTGTGAAGTGTGAAATCATTCAACATCAGCAGCACTTGTTAGAATTGCAGACATTCGACATGTCATTGTGATATCTCAAGTCTCGACAAGCATTATAGACAAGTGGCAAAACGGCCACACTTCACAACTGTGAAGGCTAATATCATTCAACATCAGCAACACTTGTTACAATTGCAGACATTCGACATGTCATTGTGACATCTCAAGTCTCGACAAGGATTAAAGAGAAGTGGCACAACGGCCACAGTTCACATCTATGAAGGGTAATTTCATTCAACATCAGCAGCACTTGTTACAATTGCAGACATTCGACACGTCAAGATGATATCTCAAGTCTCGACTAGGATAAACGAGAAGTGGTACAACGGCCACAGTTCCCATCTGTTAAGTGTAAAATCATTCAATATCAGCAGCATCTGTAACAATTGCAGACATTCGACACGTCACTGTGATATCTCAAGTCTCGACAAGGATTAAAGAGAAGAGGCACAACGGCCACTGTTTATATCTGTGAAGTGTAAAATCATTAAACATCAGCAGCACTTGTTACAATTGCAGACATTCGACACGTCCATGTGAAATCTCAAGTCTCGAATAGGATTAAAGAAAAATGGCACAACGGCCAGTTCACACCTGTGAAGTGTGAAATCATTCAACATCAGCAGCACTTGTTACAACTGCAGACAATCGACACGTTACTGTGATCTTAGATCTCGACTAGGATTAAAGAGAAGTGGTACAACGGCCACAGTTTACATCTGTTAAGTGTAAAATCATTCAACATCAGCAACACTTGTTACAATTGCAGACATTCGACACGTCCATGTGATATCTCAAGTCCCGACAAGAATTAAAGTGAAGTGGCACAACGGCCACAGTTCACATCTATGAAGGGTAATATCGTTCAACATCAGCAGCACTTGTTACAATTGCAGAATTTGGACAGGTCACGATGGTATCTCGTGTCTCGACAAGCATTAAAGAGAAGTGGCACAACGGCCACAGTTCACATCTGTGAAGTGTAAAATCATTCATCATCAGCAGCACTTGTTACAATTGCAGACATTCGACGAGTAATTGTGATACCTCAAGTCTCGACAAGGATTAAAGAAAAGTAGCACAACGGCCACAGTTCACATCTATGAAGGTTAACATCATTCAACATCAGCAGCACTTGTTACAATTGCAGACATTCGACAAGTCACGATGGTATCTCGGGTCTCGACAAGGATTAAAGAGAAGTGGCACAACGGCCAGTTCACAACTGTGAAGGCTAATATCATTCAACATCAGCAACACTTGTTACAATTGCAGACATTCGACATGTCATTGTGATATCTCAAGTCACGACAAGGATTAAAGAGAAGTGGCACAACGGCCACTGTTCACATCTGTGAACTGTAATATCGTTCAACATCAGCAGCACTTGTTGCAATTGCAGACATTCGACACGTTATTGTGATATCTAAAGTCTCCACAAGGATTAAAGAGATGTGGCACAACAGCCATAGTTCACATCTGTGAAGTGTAATATCATTCAACATCAGCAGCTCTTATGACAATTGCAGACATTCGACACGTCACGATGATATCTCAAGTCTCGACAAGCAATATAGAGAAGTGGCACAACGGCCAAAGTTCACATCTGTGAAGTGTAAAATCATTAAACATCAGCAACACTTGTTACAATTGCAGACATTCGACACGTCCCTGTGATATCTCAAGCCTCGACAAGGATTAAAGAGAAGTGGCACAACGGTCACAGTTCACATCTGTGAAGTGTAAAATCATTCATCATCAGCAGCACTTGTTACAATTGCAGACATTCGACGAGTAATTGTGATACCTCAAGTCTCGACAAGGATTAAAGAAAAGTAGGACAGCGGCCACAGTTCACATCTATGAAGGTTAACATCATTCAACATCAGCAGCACTTGTTACAATTGCAGACATTCGACACGTCACGATGATATCTCAAGTCTCGACAAGCAATATAGAGAAGTGGCACAACGGCCAAAGTTCACATCTGTGAAGTGTAAAATCATTCAACATCAGCAACACTTGTTACAATTGCAGACATTCGACACGTCCCTGTGATATCTCAAGCCTCGACAAGGATTAAAGAGAAGTGGCACAACGGCCACAGTTCACATCTGTGAAGTGTAAAATCAATCAACATCAGCAGCACATGTTACAATTGCAGACATTCGACATGTCATTGTGATATCTCAAGTCTCGACAAGCATTATAGAGAAGTGGCAAAACGGCCACAGTTCACATATGTTAAGTGTAAAATCATTCAGCATCAGCAGCACTTGTTACAATTGCAGACATCCAAAAGGTCACGATGGTATCTCGGGTCTCGACAAGGATTAAAGAGAAGTGGCACAACGGCCACAGTTCACATCTGTGAAGTGTGAAATCATTCAACATCAGCAGCACTTGTTACAATTGCAGACATTCGACACGTCATTTTGATATCTCAAGCCTCGACAAGGATTAAAGTGAAGTGGCACAATGGCCACTGTTCACATTTGTGAAGTGTAAAATCATTGAGCATCAGCAGCATTTGTTGCTATTGCAGACATTGGACACGTGTTTGTGATATTTCAAGTCTCGACAAGGATTAAAGAGGAGTGGTACAACGGCCACAGTTCACATCTGTGAAGAGTAAGATCATTCAACATCAGCAGCACTTATTAGAATTGTGACATTCGACACGTCCCTGTGATATCTCAAGCCTCGACAAGGATTAAAGAGAAGTGGCACAACGGCCAGTTCACACTTGTGAAGTGTGAAATCATTCAACATCAGCAGCACTTATTAGAATTGCAGACATTCGACACGTCATTGTGATATCTCAAGCCTCGACAAGGATTAAAGAGAAGTGGTACAAGGGCCACAATTCACATCTGTGAAGTGTACAGTCATTCAACATCAGCAGCACTTGTTACAATTGCAGACATTCGACAGGTCATTGTGATATCTCAAGTTTCGACAAGAATTAAAGTGAAGTGGCACAACGGCCACAGTTCACATCTATGAAAGGTAATATCGTTCAACATCAGCAGCACTCGTTACAATTGCAATTAGTTTTTTGTATTTTTTTTTAATTTTTTTATTTTTTGTATTTTATTTTTTTTTATTTATGTTTATTTTTTTTATTTTTTTTATTTTTTTATATTTTTTTTATTTTTTATATTTTTTTTATTATATTATTTTTTTTATTGTTCACATCTGTGAAGTGTACAGTCATTCAACATCAGCAGCACTTGTTACAATTGCAGACATTCGACACGTCCCTGTGATATCTCAAGTCTCCACAAGGATTAACGAGATGGGGCACAACAGCCACAGTTCACATCTGTGAAGTATAATATCATTCAACATCAGCAGCACTTGTTACAATTGCAGACATTCGACATGTCATTGTGATATCTCAAGTCACGACAAGGATTAAAGAGAAGTGGCACAACGGCCACAGTTCACACCTGTGAAATGTAAAATCATTCAACATCAGCAGCACTTGTTACAATTGCACACATTTGACAGGTCACGATGGTATCTCGGGTCTCGACAAGGATTAAAGAGAAGTGGCACAACGGCCTCAGTTCACACCTGTGAAATGTAAAATCATTCAACATCAGCAGCACTTGTTACAATTGCAGAATTTGGACAGGTCACGATGGTATCTCGGGTCACGACAAGAATTAAAGAGAAGTGGCACAACGGCCACAGTTCACATCTATGAAGGGTAATATCATTCAACATCAGCAGCACTTGTTAGAATTGCAGACATTCGACAAGTCACGATGGTATCTCGGGTCTCGACAAGGATTAAAGAGAAGTGGCACAACGGCCACAGTTCACATCTATGAAGGGTAATATCATTCAACATCAGCAGCACTTGTTACAATTGCAGAATTTGGACAGGTCACGATGGTATCTCGGGTCTCGACAAGAATTAAAGAGAAGTGGCACAACGGCCACAGTTCACATCTATGAAGGGTAATATCATTCAACATCAGCAGCACTTGTTAGAATTGCAGACATTCGACAAGTCACGATGGTATCTCGGGTCTCGACAAGGATCAAAGAGAAGTGGCACAACGGCCACAGTTCACATCAATGAAGGGTAATATCATTCAACATCAGCAGCACTTGTTAGAATTGCAGACATTCGACAAGTCACGATGGTATCTCGGGTCTCGACAAGGATTAAAGAGAAGTGGCACACGGCCACAGTTCACATCTATGAAGGGTAATATCATTCAACATCAGCAGCACTTGTTAGAATTGCAGACATTCGACAAGTCACGATGGTATCTCAAGCCTCGACAAGGATTAAAGAGAAGTGGCACAACGGCCACAGTTCACTTCTGTGAACTGTAATATCATTCAGCATCAGCAGCACTTGTTGCAATTGCAGACATTCGACACGTTATTGTGATATCTCAAGTCTCCACAAGGATTAAAGCGAAGTGGCACAACACCCACAGTTCACATCTGTGAAGTGTAATATCATTCAACATCAGCAGCACTTCTTAGAATTGCAGACATTCCACACGTCCCTGTGATATCTCAAGCCTCGACAAGGATAAAAGAGAAGTGGCACAACGGCCAGTTCACACCTGTGAAGTGTGAAATCATTCAACATCAGCAGCACTTATTCGAATTGCAGACATTCGACACGTCATTGTGATATCTCAAGCCTCGACAAGGATTAAAGAGAAGTGGTACAACGGCCACAATTCACATCTGTGAAGTGTACAGTCATTCAACATCAGCAGCACTTGTTACAATTGCAGACATTCGACACGTCACGATGATATCTCTAGTCTCGACAAGGATTAAAGAGAAGTGGCACAACGGCCACAGTTCACATCTGTGAAGGGTAATATCATTCAACATCAGTAGCACTTGTTACAATTACAGACATTCGACTCGTCATTGTGATATCTCAAGTTTCGACAAGGATTAAAGTGAAGTGGCACAATGGCCACAGTTCACATCTATGAAGGGTAATATCGTTCAACATCAGCAGCACTCGTTCCAATTGCAATTAATTTTTTGTATTTTTTTAAAAAATTTTTATTTTTTGTATTTTTATACTTTTTTTTATTTATGTTTATTTATTTTTTTTTATTTTTTTAATTTTTTTATTTTTTTTATTATATTATTTTTTTTTATTGTTCACATCTGTGAAGTGTACACTCATTCAGCATCAGCAGCACTTGTTACAATTGCACACATTTGAGAGGTCACGATGGTATCTCGGGTCTCGACAAGGATTAAAGAGAAGTGGCACAACGGCCACAGTTCACACCTGTGAAATGTAAAATCATTCAACATCAGCAGCACTTGTTACAATTGCAGAATTTGGACAGTTCACGATGGTATCTCGGGTCTCGACAAGGATTAAAGAGAAGTGGCACAACGGCCACAGTTCACATCTTTGAAGTGTAAAATCATTCAACATCAGCAGCACTTGTTAGAATTGCAGACATTCGACACGTCATTGTGATATCTCAAGCCTCGACAGGGATTAAAGTGAAGTGGCACAACGGCCACAGTTCACATCTATGAAGGGTAATATCGTTCAACATCAGCAGCACTCGTTACAATTGCAATTTTTTAGTTTTTTTTTAGTTATGTTATTTTTTTTTTAGTTATGTTATTTTTTTTTAGTTATGTTATTATTTTTTTAGTTATGTTATTTTTTTTTAGTTATGTTATTTTTTTTTAGTTATGTTATTTTTTTTTTAGTTATGTTATTTTTTTTTTAGTTATGTTATTTTTTAGTTATGTTAGTCTTGTTAGTCTTGTTAGTCTTGTTAGTCTTGTTAGTCTTGTTAGTCTTGTTAGTCTTGTAATTTTTTTTATTTTTTTTTTATTTTTTTATTTTTTTTATTTTTTTTATTGTTCACATCTGTGAAGTGCAAAATCATTCAACATCAGCAGCACTTTTTACAATTGCACACATTTGACAGGTCACGATGGTATCTCGGGTCTCGACAAGGATTAAAGAGAAGTGGCACAACGGCCACAGTTCACACCTGTGAAATGTAAAATCATTCAACATCAGCAGCACTTGTTAGAATTGCAGACATTCGACACGTCCCTGTGATATCTCAAGCCTCGACAAGGATTAAAGAGAAGTGGCACAACGGCCAGTTTACACCTGTGAAGTGTGAAATCATTCAACATCAGCAGCACTTGTTAGAATTGCAGACATTCGACACGTCCCTGTGATATCTCAAGCCTCGACAAGGATTAAAGAGAAGTGGCACAACGGCCAGTTTACACCTGTGAAGTGTGAAATCATTCAACATCAGCAGCACTTGTTAGAATTGCAGACATTCGACACGTCACGATGGTATATCAAGTCTCGACAAGGATTAAAGAGAAGTGGCACAACGGCCACAGTTCACATCTGTGAAGTGTAAAATCAATCAACATCAGCAGCACTTGTTACAATTGCAGACATTCGACATGTAATTGTGATATCTCAAGTCTCGACAAGGATTAAAGAGAAGTGGCACAACGGCCACAGTTCACATCTGTGAAGTGTAAAATCATTCATCATCAGCAGCACTTGTTACAATTGCAGACATTCGACGAGTAATTGTGATACCTCAAGTCTCGACAAGGATTAAAGTGAAGTGGCACAACGGCCACAGTTCACATCTATGAAGGGTAATATCATTCATCAGTAGCACTTGTTACAATTGCAGACATTCGACACGTCACTGTGGTATCTCAAGTCTCGACAAGGATTAAAGGGAAGTGGTACAACGGCCACAATTCACATCTGTGAAGTGTACAGTCATTCAACATCAGAGGCACTTGTTTCAATTGCAGACATTCGACACGTCACGATGATATATCAAGTTTCGACAAGGATTAAAGAGAAGTGGCACAACGGCCACAGTTCACATCCGTGAAGTGTAAAATCATTCAACATCAGCAGCACTTGTTACAATTGCAGACATTCGACTGGTCACGATGGAATCTAGGGTCTCGACAAGGATTAAAGAGAAGTGGCACAACGGCCACAGTTCACATCTATGAAGGGTAATATCATTCAACATCAGCAGCACTTGTTACAATTGCAGACATTCGACATGTCATTGTGAAATCTCAAGTCTCGAATATGATTAAAGAGAAGTGGCACAACGGCCACAGTTCACACCTGTGAAGTGTGAAATCATTCAACATCAGCAGCACTAGTTACAATTGCAGACATTCGACACGTCACAATCATATTTCAAGTCTCGACAAGGATTAAAGTTTAGTGGCCACACTGCTACAGTTCACATCTATGAAGGGCAATTTAGTTCAACATCAGCAGCAGTTGTTACAATTGCAGACGTTCAACACGTCACGATATATCAAATTTCGGCAAGGATTAAAGAGAAGTGGCAAAACGGTCACAGTTCACATCCTGTGAAGCGTAAAATCATTCATCATCAGCAGCACTTGTTACAATTGCAGACATTCGACACGTCACTGCGATATGTCGAGAATCAACGGGATTAAACTGAAGTGGCATACGGGTCACAGTTCACATCTGTTAAGTGTAAAATCATTCATGATCAGCAGCACTTGTTACAATTGCCGATATCCGACACGTCACTGTGATATCTCAATTCTCGACAAGGATTAAAGAGAAGTGGCACAACGGCAACAGTTCACAGCTGTGAAGTGTAAAATCATTAAACATCAGCAGCACTTGTTACAATTGCAGACATTCGACCCGTCAAGATGATATCTCAAGTCTCGACTAGGATTAAAGAGGACTGGTACAACGGCCACAGTTTAATCTGTTAAGTGTAAAATCATTCAATATCAGCAGCTTTTGTAACAATTGCAGACATTCGACACGTCACTGTGATATCTCAAGCCTCGACAAGGATTAAAGAGAAGTGGCACAATGGCCAGTTCACACTTGTGAAGTGTGAAATCATTCAACATCAGCAGCACTTGTTAGAATTGCAGACATTCGACACGTCATTGTGATATCTCAAGCCTCGACAAGGATTAAAGAGAAATGGTACAACGGCCACAATTCACATCTGTGAAGTGTACAGTCATTTAACATCAGCAGAACTTGTTATAATTGCAGACAGTCGACACGTCACGATGATATATCAAGTCTCGACAAGGATTAAAGAGAAGTGGCACAACGGCCACAGTTCACATCTATGAAGGGTAATATCGTTCAACATCAGCAGCACTCTTTACAATTGCAATTAATTTTTTGTATTTTTTTTAATTTTTTTATTTTTTGTATTTTTTTTAATTTTTTTATTTTTTGTATTTTTTGTATTTTTTTATTCCTTTTATTTTTTTTATTTTTTTTGTTTTTTTATTTTTTTTATTTTTTTTTATTGTTCACATCTGTGAAGTGTAAAGTCATTCAACATCAGCAGCACTTGTTACAATTGCAGACATTCCACACGTCCCTGTGATATCTCAAGTCTCCACAAGGATTAACGAGATGTGGCACAATAGCCACAGTTCACATCTGTGAAGTAATATCATTCAACATCAGCAGCACTTGTTACCATTGCAGACATTCGACATGTCATTGTGATACCTCAAGTCACGACAAGGATTAAAGAGAAGTGGCACAACGGCCACAGTTCACACCTGTGAAGTTTAAAATCATTCAACATCAGCAGCACCTGTTACAATTGCAGAATTTGGACAGGTAACGATGGTATCTCGGGTCTCGACAAGGATTAAAGAGAAGTGGCAAAACGGCCACAGTTCACACCTGTGAAGTGTAAAATCATTCAACATCAGCAGCACTTGTTACAATTGCAGAATTTGGACAGGTCACGATGGTATCTCGGGTCTCGACAAGGATTAAAGAGAAGTGGCACAACGGCCACAGTTCACACCTGTGAAGTGTAAAATCATTCAACATCAGCAGCACTTGTTACAATTGCAGAATTTGGACAGGTCACGATGGTATCTCGGGTCTCGACAAGCATTAAAGAGAAGTGGCACAACGGCCACAGTTGACATCTGTGAAGTGTAAAATCATTCATCATCAGCAGCAATTGTTACAATTGCAGACATTCGACGAGAAATTGTGATACCTCAAGTCTCGACAAGGATTAAAGTGAAGTGGCACAACGGCCATAGTTCGCATCTATGAAGGGTTATATCATTCAACATCAGCAGCACTTGTTAGAATTGCAGACATTCGACACGTCACTGTGATATCTCAAGCCTCGACAAGGATTAAAGAGAAGTGGCACAACGGCCAGTTCACACCTGTGAAGTGTGAAATCATTCAACATCAGCAGCACTTGTTAGTATTGCAGACATTCGACACGTCCCTGTGATATCTCAAGCCTCAACAAGGATTAAGGGGAAGTGGCACAACGGCCACAGTTCACATCTGCGAAGTGTATAATTATTCATCAGCAGCACTTGTTACAATTGCAGACATTCGACACGTCACGATGATATATCAAGTCTCGACAAGGATTAAAGAGAATTGGTACAACGACCACACATCACATCTGTGAAGTGTAAAATCATTCAACATCAGCAGCACTTTTTACAATTGCAGACATTCGACACGTCAATGTGATATCTCGAGTCTCGACAACGATTAAAGAGAAGTGGGAAAACGGTCACAGTTCACATCTGTGAAGGGTAAAATCATTCAACATCAGCAACACTTGTTACAATTGCAGACATTCGACACGTCACGATGATATATCAAGTCTCGACAAGGATTAAAGTGAAGTGACACAATGGCCACTGTTCACATCTGTGAAGTGTACAGTCATTCAACATCAACAGCACTTGTTACAATTGCAGACATCCGACAGGTTACGATGGTATCTCGGGTCTCGACAAGGACTAAATTGAAGTGGCACAACGGCCACAGTTCACACCTGTGAAGTGTGAAATCATTCAACATCAGCAGCACTTGTTAGAATTGCAGACATTCGACACGTCATTGTGATATCTCAAGTCTCGACAAGGATTAAACAGAACTGCTACAACCGCCACAGTTCACATCTATGAAGGGTAATATCAATGAACATTAGCAGCATTTGTTAAATTGCTGACATTCGACACGTCCCTGCACTATCTCAAGTCCCGAAAAGGATTAAAGAGAATTGGTACAACGGCCACAACTCACATCTGTTAAGTGTAAAATATTCAACATCAGCAACACTTGTTACAATTGCAGACATTCGACACGTTATTGTGATATATCAAGTCTCCACAAGGATTAAAGAGATGTGGCACAACAGCCACAGTTCACATCTATGAAGGGTAATATCATTCAACATCAGCAGCACTTGTTACAATTGCAGACATTCGACACGTTATTGTGATATATCAAGTCTCCACAAGAATTAAAGTGAAGTGGCACAACGGCCACAGTTCACATCTATGAAGGGTAATATCATTCAACATCAGCAGCACTTGTTACAATTGCAGACATGCGACACGTTATTGTGATAAATCAAGTCTACACAAGGATTAAAGGGATGTGGCACAACAGCCACAGTTCAATCTGTGAAGTGCAATATCATTCAACATCAGTAGCACTTGTTACAATTGCAGACATTGGACAGGTACGATGGTATCTCGGGTCTCGACAAGGATTTAAGAGAAGTGGCACTACGGCCAAAGTCCACACCTGTGAAGTGCAATATCATTCAACATCAGCAGCACTTGTTGCAATTGCAGACATTGGACAGGTACGATGGTATCGCGGGTCTCGACAAGGATTAAAGAGAAGTTGTTCAACGGCCACAGTTCACATTTGTGAAGTGTAATATCATTGAGCATCAGCAGCATTTGTTACAACTGCAGACATTCGACACGTCATTGTGATATCCCAAGTCTCCACAAGGAGTAAAGAGAAGTGGCACAACGGTCACTGTTAACATCTGTTAAGTGTAAAATCATTCTACATCAGAGGCACATGTTACAATTGCAGACATTCGACACGTCCCTGTGATATCTCATGTCTCGACAAGCAGTAAAGAGAAGTGGCACAACGGCCACAGTTCACATCTGTGAAGTGTAAAATCATTCATCATCAGCAGCACTTTTTACAATTGCAGACATTCGAAACGTTATTGTGATATCTCAAGTCTCAACAAGGATTAAAGAGATGTGGCACAACGACCACACATCACATCTGTGAAGTGTAAAATCATTCAACATCAGCAGCACTTGTTACAATTGCAGACATTCGACACGTCACTGTGATATCTCGAGTCTCGACAACGATTAAAGAGAAGTGGGAAAACGGTCACAGTTCACATCTGTGAAGGGTAAAATCATTCAACATCAGCAACACTTGTTACAATTGCAGACATTCGACACGTCACGATGATATATCAAGTCTCGACAAGGATTAAAGTGAAGTGACACAATGGCCACTGTTCACATCTGTGAAGTGTACAGTCATTCAACATCAACAGCACTTGTTACAATTGCAGACATCCGACAGGTTACGATGGTATCTCGGGTCTCGACAAGGACTAAATTGAAGTGGCACAACGGCCACAGTTCACACCTGTGGAGTGTAAAATCATTCAACATCAGCAGCACTTGTTAGAATTGCAGACATTCGACACGTCATTGTGATATCTCAAGTCTCGACAAGGATTAAACAGAAGTGGTACAACGGCCACAGTTCACATCTATGAAGGGTAATATCATTGAACATTAGCAGCACTTGTTAAATTGCAGACATTCGACACGTCCCTGTGATATCTCAAGTCCCGACAAGAATTAAAGAGAAGTGGCACAACGACCACAGTTCACATCTGTGAAGGGTAATATCATTCAACATTAGCAGCACTTGTTAAATTGCAGACATTCGACACGTCCCTGTGATATATCAAGTCTCCACAAGGATTAAAGGGATGTGGCACAACAGCCACAGTTCACATCTGTGAAGTGCAATATCATTCAACATCAGCAGCACTTGTTACAATTGCAGACATTCGACAAGCCACGATGGTATCTCGGGTCTCGACAAGGATTTAAGAGAAGTGGCACTACGGCCAAAGTCCACACCTGTGAAGTGTAAAATCATTCAACATCAGCAGCACTTGTTACAATTGCAGACATTGGACAGGTACGATGGTAATTCGGGTCTCGACAAGGATTTCAGAGAACTGGCACTACGGCCAAAGTCCACACCTGTGAAGTGCAATATCATTCAACATCAGCAGCACTTGTTACAATTGCAGACATTGGACAGGTACGATGGTATCTCGGGTCTCGACAAGGATATAAGAGAAGTGGCACTACGGCCAAAGTCCACACCTGTGAAGTGCAATATCATTCATCATCAGTAGCACTTGTTACAATTGCAGACATTGGACAGGTACGATGGTATCTCGGGTCTCGACAAGGATTAAAGAGAAGTTGTTCAACGGCCACAGTTCACATTTGTGAAGTGTAAAATCATCGAGCATCAGCAGCATTTGTTACAATTGCAGACATTCGACACGTCATTGTGATATCCCAAGTCTCCACAAGGAGTAAGGAGAAGTGGCACAACGGTCACTGTTAACATCTGTTAAGTGTAAAATCATTCTACATCAGAGGCACATGTTACAATTGCAGACATTCGACACGTCCCTGTGATATCTCATGTCTCGACAAGCAGTAAAGAGAAGTGGCACAACGGCCACAGTTCACATCTGTGAAGTGTAAAATCATTCATCATCAGCAGCACTTTTTACAATTGCAGACATTCGACACGTTATTGTGATATCTCAAGTCTCCACAAGGATTAAAGAGTTGTGGCACAACGACCACACATCACATCTGTGAAGTGTAAAATCATTCAACATCAGCAGCACTTGTTACAATTGCAGACATCCGACAGGTTACGATGGAATCTCGGGTCACGACAAGGACTAAATTGAAGTGGCACAACGGCCACAGTTCACACCTGTGAAGTGTAAAATCATTCACATCAGCAGCACTTGATAGAATTGCAGACATTCGACACGTCATTGTGATATCTCAAGTCTCGACAAGGATTAAACAGAAGTGGTACAACGGCCACAGTTCTTATCTATGAAGGGTAATATCATTGAACATTTGCAGCACTTGTTAAATTGCAGACATTCAACACGTCCCTGTGATATCTCAAGTCCCGACAAGAATTAAAGAGAAGTGGCACAACGACCACAGTTCACATCTGTGAAGGGTAATATCATTCAACATTAGCAGCACTTGTTAAATTGCAGACATTCGACACGTCCCTGTGATATATCAAGTCTCCACAAGGATTAAAGAGATGTGGCACAACAGCCACAGTTCACATCTGTGAAGTGCAATATCATTCAACATCAGCAGCACTTGTTACAATTGCAGACATTCGACACGTTATTGTGATATATCAAGTCTCCACAAGGATTAAAGGGATGTGGCACAACAGCCACAGTTCACATCTGTGAAGTGCAATATCATTCAACATCAGCAGCACTTGTTACAATTGCAGACATTCGACAAGCCACGATGGTATCTCGGGTCTCGACAAGGATTTAAGAGAGGTGGCACTACGGCCAAAGTCCACACCTGTGAAGTGTAAAATCATTCAACATCAGCAGCACTTGTTACAATTGCAGACATTGGACAGGTAAGATGGTATCTCGGGTCTCGACAGGGATTTAAGAGAAGTGGCACTACGGCCAAAGTCCACACCTGTGAAGTGCAATATCATTCATCATCAGCAGCACTTGTTACAATTCCAGACATTCGACACGTCACGATCTCAAGTTTCGGCAAGGATTAAAGAGAAGTGGCAAAACCGTCACAGTTCACATCTGCGAAGTGTAAAATCACTCAACATCAGCAGCAGTTGTTACAATTGCAGACATTCGACACGTCACTGTGATATCTCAAGTCACGACAAGGATTAAAGAGAAGTGGCACAACGGCCACAGTTCACATCTGTGAAGTGTAAAATCATTCAACATCAGCAGCACTTGTTACAATTGCAGACATTCGACACGTCATTGTGATATCTCAAGTCTCAACAAGGATTAAAGAGAAGTGACAAAACGGCCACAGTTCACATCTGTGAAGGGTAATATCATTCAACATCAGCAGCACTTGTTAGAATTGCAGACATTCGACAGGTCACGATGGTATCTCGGGTCTCGACAAGGATTAAAGTGAAGTGGCACAACGGCCACAGTTCACATCTATGAAGGGTAATATCGTTCATCAGCAGCACTCGTTACAATTGCAATTAATTTTTTGTATTTTTTTTAATTTTTTTTAAGTTTTATAATTTTTATAATTTTTTGTATTTTTTTGTATTTTTTGTATTTTTTTTTATTTTTTTTATTTAATTTTTTTTATTTTTTTTATTTTTTTTATTTTTTTTACTTTTTTTAATTTTTTTTATTGTTCACATCTGTGAAGTGTACAGTCATTCAACATCAGCAGCACTTGTTACAATTGCAGACATTCGACACGTCCCTGTGATATCTCAAGTCTCCACAAGGATTAACGAGATGTGGCACAACAGCCACAGTTCACATCTGTGAAGTGTACAGTCATTCAACATCAGCAGCACTTGTTACAATTGCACACATTTGACAGCTCACGATGGTATCTCGGGTCTCGACAAGGATTAAAGAGAAGTGGCACAACGGCCACAGTTCACACCTGTGAAGTTAAAATCATTCAACATCAGCAGCACTTGTTACAATTACAGAATTTGGACAGGTCACGATGGTATCTCGGGTCTCGACAAGGATTAAAGAGAAGTGGCACAACGGCCACAGTTCACACCTGTGAAGTGTAAAATCATTAAACATCAGCAGCACTTGTTACAATTGCAGACATTCGACACGTCCCTGTGATATCTCAAGTCTCCACAAGGATTAACGAGATGTGGCACAACAGCCACAGTTCACATCTGTGAAGGGCAATATCATTGAACATCAGCAGCACTTGTTAAATTGCAGACATTCGACAAGTCCCTGTGATATCTGAAGTCCCGACAAGAATTAAAGTGAAGTGGCACAACGGCCACAGTTCACATCTATGAAGGGTAATATCGTTCAACATCAGCAGCACTTGTTACAATTGCAATTAATTTTTTGTATTTTTTTTAATTTTTTTATTTTTTGTATTTTTTTTTAATTTTTTATTTTTTGTATTTTTTTTAATTCTTTTATTTCTTGCATTTTTTTTAATTTTTTTATTTTTTGTATTTTTTTATTTTTTTGTATTTTTTTTGTTTTTTTATTTTGTTTATTTTTTTATTTCTTTAATTTAATTTTTTTATTTTTTTTTTATTTTTTTTATTTTTTTATTTTTTTTATTATTTTTTTTTTTTATTTTTTTTGTATTGTTCACATTTGTGAAGTGTACCGTCATTCAACATCAGCAGCACTTGTTACAATTGCAGACATTCGACACGTCCATGTGATATCTCAAGTCTCGACAAGAATTAAAGTGAAGTGGCGCAATGGCCACTGTTCACATCTGTGAAGTGTACAGTCATTCAACATCAGCAGCACTTGTTACAGTTGCACACCTTTGACAGGTCACGATGGTATCTCGGGTCTCGACAAGGATTAAAGAGAAGTGGCACAAAGGCCACAGTTCACACCTGTGAAGTGTAAAATCATTCAACATCAGCAGCACTTATTACAATTGCAGAATTTGGACAGGTCACAATGGTATCTAGGGTCTCGACAAGGATTAAAGAGAAGTGGCACAACGGCCACAGTTCACATCTTTGAAGTGTAAAATCATTCAACATCAGCAGCACTTGTTAGAATTGCAGACATTCGACACGTCATTGTGATATCTCAAGCCTCGACAGGGATTAAAGTGAAGTGGCACAACGGCCACAGTTCACATCTATGAAGGGTAATATCGTTCAACATCAGCAGCACTTGTTACAATTGCAATTAATTTTTTGTATTTTTTTAATTTTTTTATTTTTTGTATTTTTTTTTAATTTTTTTATTTTTTGTATTTTTTTTAATTCTTTTATTTCTTGCATTTTTTTTAATTTTTTTATTTTTTGTATTTTTTTATTTTTTTGTATTTTTTTTGTTTTTTTATTTTGTTTATTTTTTTTATTTCTTTAATTTAATTTTTTTATTTTTTTTTATTTTTTTTATTTTTTTATTTTTTTTTATTATTTTTTTTTTTTATTTTTTTGTATTGTTCACATTTGTGAAGTGTACCGTCATTCAACATCAGCAGCACTTGTTACAATTGCAGACATTCGACACGTCCATGTGATATCTCAAGTCTCGACAAGAATTAAAGTGAAGTGGCGCAATGGCCACTGTTCACATCTGTGAAGTGTACAGTCATTCAACATCAGCAGCACTTGTTACAGTTGCACACCTTTGACAGGTCACGATGGTATCTCGGGTCTCGACAAGGATTAAAGAGAAGTGGCACAAAGGCCACAGTTCACACCTGTGAAGTGTAAAATCATTCAACATCAGCAGCACTTGTTAGAATTGCAGACATTCGACACGTCATTGTGATATCTCAAGCCTCGACAGGGATTAAAGTGAAGTGGCACAACGGCCACAGTTCACATCTATGAAGGGTAATATCGTTCAACATCAGCAGCACTCGTTACAATTGCAATTAATTTTTTGTATTTTTTTTAATTTTTTTATCTTTTTTATTTTTTGTATCTTTAATTTTTTTTTAATTTTTTATTTTTTTTATTTGTTTTAGTTTTTTTTATTTGTTTATTTTCTTTTATTTTTTTATATTTTTTATTTTTTTGATTTTTTGTATTTTTTTTAATTTTTTTTTATTATTTTTATTATTTTTATTTTTTTTATGTTTTTATTTTTTTTATTTTTTTTTTAATGTTCACATCTGTGAAGTGTACAGTCATTCAACATCAGCAGCACTTGTTAGAATTGCAGACATTAGACACGTCCCTGTGATATCTCAAGCCTCGACAAGGATTAAAGAGAAGTGGCACAACGGCCACAGTTCACATCTGTGAAGTGTAAAATCATTCAACATCAGCAGCACTTGTTACAATTGCAGACATTCGACACGTCATTGCGATATCTCAAGTCTCGACAAGGATTAAAGAGAAGTGGCACAACGGCCACAATTCACATCTGTGAAGTATACAGCCATTCAGCAACAGCAGCACTTGTTACAAATGCAGACATTCGACAGGTCACGATGGTATCTCGGGTCTCGACAAGGATTAAAATAAAGTGGCACAACGGCCACAGTTCACATCTATGAAGGATAATATCGTTCAACATCAGCAGCACTCGTTACAATTGCAATTAATTTTTTGTATTTTTTTTTAATTGTTTGTATTTTAATTTTTTAATTTTTTAATTTTTTTTTAATTTTTTTAAGTTTTTATTTTTTTTTCATTTTTTTAATTTTTTATTTTTTTTGTATTTTTTTGTATTTTTTTATTTTTTTTTAATTTTTTTAATTGTTTTTTATTTTTTTTATTTTTTTTTATTTTTTTTTATTGTTCACATCTGTGAAGTGTACAGTCATTCAACATCAGCAGCACTTGTTATAATTCCAGACATTCGACACGTCCCTGTGATATCTCAAGTCTCCACAAGGATTATCGAGATGTGGCACAACAGCCACAGTTCACATCTGTGAAGTGTAAAATCATTAAACATCAGCAGCACTTGTTACAATTGCAGACATTCGACGAGTAATTGTGATACCTCAAGTCTCGACAAGGATTAAAGTGAAGTGGCACAACGGCCACAGTTCAAATCTATGAAGGGTAATACCGTTCAACTTCAGCAGCACTCGTTACAATTGCAGTCATTCGACACGTCACGATGATATCACAAGTCTCAACAAGGATTAAAGAGAAGTAGCACAACGGCCACTGTTCACATCTGTGAAGGGTAATATCATTCATCAGCAGCACTTGTTAAAATTGCAGACGTTCGACACGTTATTGTGATATCTCAAGTCTCCACAAGGATTAAAGAGATGTGGCACAACAGCCACAGTTCACATCTGTGACGTGTAATATCATTCAACATCAGCAGCACTTGTTAGAAATGCAGACATTCGACACGTCATTGTGATATCTCGAGTCTCGACAAAGATTAAAGAGAAGTGGCACAACGGCCACAGTTCACATCTGTGAAGTGTGAAATCATTCAACATCAGCAGCACTTGTTACAACTGCAGACAATCGACACGTTACTCTGATCTCAGATCTCGACTAGAATTAAAGAGAAGTGGTACAACGGCCACAGTTTACATCTGTTAAGTGTAAAATCATTCAATATCAGCAGCTTTATTAACAATTGGAGACATTCGACAACTCACTGTGATATCTCAAGTCTCGACAAGGTTTAAAGTGAAGTTGCACAAGGGCCACTGTTCACATCTTTGAAGTGTAAAATCACTCAACATCAGCAGCAGTTGTTACAATTGCAGACATTCGACACGTCACTATGATATCTCAAGTCACGACAAGGATTAAAGAGAAGTGGCACAACGGCCACAGTTCACATCTGTGAAGTGTAAAATCATTCAACATCAGCAGCACTTGTTACAATTGCAGACATTCGACACGTCATTGTGATATCTCAAGTCTCGACAAGGATTAAAGAGAAGTGGCACAACGGCCACAGTTCACATCTGTGAAGGGTAATATCATTCAACATCAGCAGCACTTGTTAGAATTGCAGACATTCGACACGTCATTGTGATATCTCAAGCCTCGACAAGGATTAAAGAGAAGTGGCACAACGGCCACACTTCACATCTATGAAGGGTAATATCATTCAACATCAGCAGCACTTGTTAGAATTGCAGACATTCGACACGTCATTGTGATATCTCAAGCCTCGACAAGGATTAACGAGAGGTGGTACAACGGCCACAATTCACATCTGTAAAGTGTACAGTCATTCAGCAACAGCAGCACTTGTTACAATTGCAGACATTCGACACGTCAGGATGGTATCTCGGGTCTCGACAAGGATTAAAGTGAAGTGGCACAACGGCCACAGTTCACATCTATGAAGGGTAATATCGTTCATCAGCAGCACTCGTTACAATTGCAATTAATTTTTTGTATTTTTTTTTAATTTTTTTTGTATTTTTTGTATTTTTTTTTAATTTTTTTTGTATTTTTTGTATTTTTTGTATTTTTTGTATTTTTTGTATTTTTTGTATTTTTTGTATTTTTTGTATTTTTTGTATTTTTTGTATTTTTTGTATTTTTTGTATTTTTTGTATTTTTTGTATTTTTTGTATTTTTTGTATTTTTTGTATTTTTTGTATTTTTTGTATTTTTTGTATTTTTTGTATTTTTTGTATTTTTTGTATTTTTTGTATTTTTTGTATTTTTTGTATTTTTTGTATTTTTTGTATTTTTTGTATTTTTTGTATTTTTTGTATTTTTTGTATTTTTTGTATTTTTTGTATTTTTTGTATTTTTTGTATTTTTTGTATTTTTTGTATTTTTTTATTTTTTTTAATTTTTTGTTATTGTTCACATCTGTGAAGTGTACAGTCATTGAACATCAGCAGCACTTGTTACAATTGCAGACATTCGACACGTCCCTGTGATATCTCAAGTCTCCACAAGGATTAACGAGATGTGGCACAACAGCCACAGTTCACATCTGTGAAGTGTAAAACCATTAAACATTAGCAACACTTATTGCAATTGCAGACATTCGACACGTCCATGTGATACCTCAAGTCTCGACAAGAATTAAAGTGAAGTGGCACAATGGCCACTGTTCACATCTGTGAAGTGTACAGTCATTCAACATCAGCAGCACTTGTTACAATTGCACACATTTGACAGCTCACGATGGTATCTCGGGTCTCGACAAGGATTAAAGAGAAGTGGCACAACGGCCACAGTTCACACCTGTGAAGTGTAAAATCATTCAACATCAGCAGCACTTCTTACAATTGCAGAATTTGGACAGGTCACGATGGTATCTCGGGTCTCGACAAGGATTAAAGAGAAGTTGCACAACGGCCACAGTTCACATCTGTGAAGTGTAATATCATTCAACATCAGCAGCACTTGTTACCATTGCAGACATTCGACATGTCATTGTGATATCTCAAGTTTCGACAAGGATTAAAGTGAAGTGGCACAATGGCAACTGTTCACATCTGTGAAGGGCAATATCATTGAACATCAGCAGCACTTGTTACAATTGGAGACATTCGACGAGTCCCTGTGATATCTGAAGTCCCGACAAGAATTAAAGTGAAGTGGCACAACGGCCACAGTTCACATCTATGAAGGGTAATATCGTTCAACATCAGCAGCACTCGTTACAATTGCAATTAATTTTTTGTATTTTTTTTTATTTTTTGTATTTTTTTTAATTTTTTTATTTTTTGTATTTTTTTTAATTTTTTTTATTTTTTGCATTTTTTTTAATATTTTTATTTTTTTTGTATGTTTTATTTTTTTTTATTTTTTTTGTTTTTTTATTTTTTTTTATTTTTTTAATTTTATTTTTTTATTGTTTTTTAGTTTTTTATTTTTTTATGTTTTCTATTTTTTTTATTTTTTTATTTTTTTAATTTTTTTTAATTTTTTTTATTTTTTATGTATTGTTGACATCTGTGAAGTGTACAGTCATTCAACATCAGCAGCACTTGTTACAATTGCAGACATTCGACACGTCCCTGTGATATCTCAAGTCTCCACAAGGATTAACGAGATGTGGCACAACAGCCACAGTTCACATCTGTGAAGTGTAAAATCATTCAACATCAGCAGCACTTGTTACAATTGCACACATTTGACAGGTCACGATGGTATCTCGGGTCTCGACAAGGATTAAAGAGAAGTGGCACAACGGCCACAGTTCACACCTGAGTAGTGTAAAATCATTCAACATCAGCAGCACTTGTTACAATTGCAGAATTTGGACAGGTCACGATGGTATCTCGGGTCTCGACAAGCATTGAAGAGAAGTGGCACAACGGCCACAGTTCACATCTGTGAAGTGTAAAATCATTCATCATCAGCAGCACTTGTTACAATTGCAGACATTCGACAAGTCACTATGGTATCTCGGGTCTCGACAAGGATTAAAGAGAAGTGGCACAACGGCCACAGTTCACATCTATGAAGGGTAATATCATTCAACACAGCAGCACTTGTTAGAATTGCAGACATTCGACACGTCCCTGTGATATCTCAAGCCTCCACAAGGATTAAAGAGAAGTGGCACAACGGCCAGTTCACAACTGTGAAGGCTAATATCACTCAACATCAGCAACACTTGTTACAAAAGCAGACATTCGACATGTCATTGTGATATCTCAAGTCACGACAAGGATTAAATTGAAGAGGCACAACGGCCAGTTCTCCCCTGTGAAGTGTGAAATCATTCAACATCAGCAGCACTTGTTAGAATTGCAGACATTCGACACGTCCCTGTGATATCTCAAGCCTCGACAAGGATTAAAGAGAAGTGGCACAACGGCCACAGTTCACATCTGTGAAGAGTAATATCATTCAACACCAGCAGCACTTATTACAATTGCAGACATTCGACAAGTCACGATGGTATCTCGGGTCTCGACAAGGATTAAAGAGACGTGGCACAACGGCCACACTTCACATCTGTGAAGTGTAAAATCATTCATCAGCAGCACTTGTTACAATTGCAGACATTCGACACGTCATTGTGATATCTCAAGTCTCGACAAGGATTAGAGAGAAGTGGCACAACGGCCACTATTCACATCTGTTAAGTGTAAAATCTCATTCAACATCAGCAGCACTTGTTACAATTGCAGACATTCGACACGTCACGATGATATATCAAGTCTCGACTAGGATTAAAGAGAAGTGGTTCAACGGCCACAGTTCACATTTGTTAAGTGTGAAATCATTCAACATCAGCAGCACTTTATACAATAGCAGACATTCGGCAGGTCACGATGGTATCTCGGGTCTCGACAAGGATTAAATAGAAGTGGCACAACGACCACAGTTCACATCTGTGAAGGGTAATATCATTCAACGTCAGCAGCACTTGTTGAAATTGCAGACTTTCGACACGTCACGATGATACCTCAAGTCTCGACTAGGATTAAAGAGAAGTGGTTCAACGGCCACAGTTCACATTTGTGAAGTGTAAAATCATTGAGCATGAGCAGCATTTGTTGCAATTGCAGACATTGGACACGTCTTTGTGATATTTCAAGTCTCGACAGGGATTAAAGAGAAGTGGTACAACGGCCACAGTTCACATCTGTGAAGTGTAAAATCATTCAACACCCGCAGCACTTGTTACAATTGCAGACATTCGACACGTCCCTGTGATATCTCAAGTCTCGATAAGGATTAAAGAGAAGTGGCACAACGGCCACAATTCACACCTGTGAAGTGTATAATTATTCATCAGCAGCACATGTTACAATTGCAGACAATCGAAACGTCACGATATCTCAAGTCTCGACAAGGGTTAAAGTGAAGTGGCACAATGGCCACTGTTCACATCTGTGAAGTGTACAGTCATTCAACATCAGCAGCACTTGTTACAATTGCAGACATTCGACACGTCATTGTGATATCTCAAGTCTCCACAAGGATTAAAGAGATGTGTCACAACAGCCACAGTTCACATCTGTGAAGTGTAAAATCATTCAACATCAGCAGCATGTGTTAAATTGCCGACATTCGACACGTTGTGATATCTCAAGTCTCCACAAGGATTAAAGAGATGAGGCACAACGGCCACAGTTCACATCTGTGAAGTGTAAAATCATTCAACATCAGCAGCACTTGTTAGAATTGAAGACATTCGACACGTCATTGTGATATCTCAAGTCTCGACAAGCATTATAGGGATGTGGCAAAACGGCCACAGTTCACATCTGTGAAGGGTAATATTCAACATCAGCAGCACTTGTTACAATTACAGACATCCGACAGGTTACGATGGTATCTCTGGTCTCGATAAGGATTAAATAGAAGTGGCACAACGGCCACAGTTCACATCTATGAAGTGTAAAATCATTCAACATCAGCAGCACTTGTTACAATTGCAGACATTCGACACGTCCCTGTGATATCTCAAGTCTCGACAAGGATATAAGAGAAGTGGCACAACGGCCACAATTCACATCTGTTAAGTGTATAATTATTTATCAGCAGCACTTTTTACAATTGCAGACATTCGACACGTCACGATATCTCAAGTCTCGACAAGGGTTAAAGTGACGTGGCACAATGGCCACTGTTCACATCTGTGGAGTGTACAGTCATTCTACATCAGCAGCACTTGTTACAATTGCAGACATTCGACAGGTCACGATGGTATCACGTGTCTCGACAAGGATTAAAGAGAAGTGGCACAACGGCCACAGTTCACATCTATGAAGGGTAATATCATTCAACATCAGCAGCACTTGTTAGAATTGCAGACATACGACACGTCACTGTGATATCTCAAGCCTCAACAAGGATTAAGGAGAAGTGGCACAACGGCCACAGTTCACATCTGCGAAGTGTATAATTATTCATCAGCAGCACTTGTTACAATTGCAGACATTCGACACGTCACGATGATATATCAAGTCTCGACAAGGATTAAAGAGAAGTGGCACAACGGCCAGTTCACACCTGTGAAGTGTGAAATCATTCAACATCAGCAGCACTTGTTAGAATTGCAGACATTCGACACGTCCCTGTGATATCTCAAGCCTCAACAAGGATTAAGGAGAAGTGGCACAACGGCCACAGTTCACATCTGCGAAGTGTATAATTATTCATCAGCAGCACTTGTTACAATTGCAGACATTCGACACGTCACGATGATATATCAAGTCTCGACAAGGATTAAAGAAAATTGGTACAACGACCACACATCACATCTGTGAAGTGTAAAATCATTCAACATCAGCAGCACTTTTTACAATTGCAGACATTCGACACGTCACTGTGATATCTCGAGTCTCGACAACGATTAAAGAGAAGTGGGAAAACGGTCACAGTTCACATCTGTGAAGGGTAAAATCATTCAACATCAGCAACACTTGTTACAATTGCAGACATTCGACACGTCACGATGATATATCAAGTCTCGACAAGGATTAAAGTGAAGTGACACAATGGCCACTATTCACATCTGTGAAGTGTACAGTCATTCAACATCAACAGCACTTGTTACAATTGCAGACATCCGACAGGTTACGATGGTATCTCGGGTCTCGACAAGGACTAAATTGAAGTGGCACAACGGCCACAGTTCACACCTGTGAAGTGTGAAATCATTCAACATCAGCAGCACTTGTTAGAATTGCAGACATTCGACACGTCATTGTGATATCTCAAGTCTCGACAAGGATTAAACAGAACTGCTACAACCGCCACAGTTCACATCTATGAAGGGTAATATCAATGAACATTAGCAGCATTTGTTAAATTGCTGACATTCGACGCGTCCCTGCACTATCTCAAGTCCCGAAAAGGATTAAAGAGAATTGGTACAACGGCCACAACTCACATCTGTTAAGTGTAAAATATTCAACATCAGCAACACTTGTTACAATTGCAGACATTCGACACGTTATTGTGATATATCAAGTCTCCACAAGGATTAAAGAGATGTGGCACAACAGCCACAGTTCACATCTATGAAGGGTAATATCATTCAACATCAGCAGCACTTGTTACAATTGCAGACATTCGACACGTTATTGTGATATATCAAGTCTCCACAAGAATTAAAGTGAAGTGGCACAACGGCCACAGTTCACATCTATGAAGGGTAATATCATTCAACATCAGCAGCACTTGTTACAATTGCAGACATGCGACACGTTATTGTGATAAATCAAGTCTCCACAAGGATTAAAGAGATGTGGCACAACAGCCACAGTTCAATCTGTGAAGTGCAATATCATTCAACATCAGCAGCACTTGTTACAATTGCAGACATTGGACAGGTACGATGGTATCTCGGGTCTCGACAAGGATTTAAGAGAAGTGGCACTACGGCCAAAGTCCACACCTGTGAAGTGCAATATCATTCAACATCAGCAGCACTTGTTGCAATTGCAGACATTGGACAGGTACGATGGTATCGCGGGTCTCGACAAGGATTAAAGAGAAGTTGTTCAACGGCCACAGTTCACATTTGTGAAGTGTAAAATCATTGAGCATCAGCAGCATTTGTTACAATTGCAGACATTCGACACGTCATTGTGATATCTCAAGTCTCCACAAGGATTAACGAGATGTGGCACAACAGCCACAGTTCACATCTGTGAAGTGTAAAATCATTCAACATCAGCAGCACTTGTTACAATTGCACACATTTGACAGGTCACGATGGTATCTCGGGTCTCGACAAGGATTAAAGAGAAGTGGCACAGCGTCCACAGTTCACACCTGAGTAGTGTAAAATCATTCAACATCAGCAGCACTTGTTACAATTGCAGAATTTGGACAGGTCACAATGGTATCTCGGGTCTCGACAAGCATTAAAGAGAAGTGGCACAACGGCCACAGTTCACATCTGTGAAGTGTAAAATCATTCATCATCAGCAGCACTTGTTACAATTGCAGACATTCGACAAGTCACTATGGTATCTCGGGTCTCGACAAGGATTAAAGAGAAGTGGCACAACGGCCACAGTTCACATCTATGAAGGGTAATATCATTCAACACAGCAGCACTTGTTAGAATTGCAGACATTCGACACGTCCCTGTGATATCTCAAGCCTCCACAAGGATTAAAGAGAAGTGGCACAACGGCCAGTTCACAACTGTGAAGGCTAATATCATTCAACATCAGCAACGCTTGTTACAAAAGCAGACATTCGACATGTCATTGTGATATCTCAAGTCACGACAAGGATTAAAGAGAAGTGGCACAACGGCCACTGTTCACATCTGTGAACTGTAATATCATTCAACATCAGCAGCACTTGTTGCAATTGCAGACATTCGACACGTTATTGTGATATCTCAAGTCTCCACAAGGATTAAAGCGAAGTGGCACAACAGCCACAGTTCATATCTGTGAAATGTAATATCATTTAACATCAGCAGCTCTTGTTACAATTGCAGACATTCGACACGTTATTGTGATATCTAAAGTCTCCACAAGGATTAAAGAGATGTGGCACAACGGCCACTGTTCACATCTGTTAAGTGTAAAATCATTCAACATCAGCAACACTTGTTAGAATTGCAGACATTCGACACGTCCCTGTGATATCTCAAGCCTCGACAAGGATTAAAGTGAAGTGGCACAACGGCCACAGTTCACATCTATGAAGGGTAATATCATTCAACATCAGCAGCACTTGTTAGAATTGCAGACATTCGACACGTCCCTGTGATATCTCAAGCCTCGACAAGGATTAAAGAGAAGCGGCACAACGGCCAGTTCACACCTGTGATGTGTGAAATCATTCAACATCAGCAGCACTTGTTAGAATTTCAGACATTCGACACGTCCCTGTGATATCACAAGCCACGACAAGGATTAAAGAGAAGAGGCAGAACGGCCAGTTCTCCCCTGTGAAGTGTGAAATCATTCAACATCAGCAACACTTGTTAGAATTGCAGACATTCGACACGTCCCTGTGATATCTCAAGCCTCGACAAGGATTAAAGAGAAGTGGCACAACGGCCACAGTTCACATCTATGAACGGTAATATCATTCAACATTAGCAGCACTTGTTACAATTGCAGACATTCGACACGTTATTATGATACGTCAAGTCTCCACAAGGATTAAAGAGATGTGGCACAACAGCCACAGTTCAATCTGTGAAGAGTAGTATCATTCAACACCAGCAGCACTTATTACAATTGCAGACATTCGACAAGTCACGATGGTATCTCGGGTCTCGACAAGGATTAAAGAGACGTGGCACAACGGCCACACTGCACATCTGTGAAGTGTAAAATCATTCATCAGCAGCACTTGTTACAATTGCAGACATTCGACACGTCATTGTGATATCTCAAGTCTCGACAAGGATTAGAGAGAAGTGGCACAACGGCCACTATTCACATCTGTTAAGTGTAAAATCTCATTCAACATCAGCAGCACTTGTTACAATTGCAGACATTCGACACGTCACGATGATATCTCAACTCTCGACAAGCATTATAGAGATGTGGCAAAACGGCCACAGTTCACATCTGTGAAGGGTAATATCATTCAACATCAGCAGCACTTCAATTGCAGACATTCGACACGTCCCTGTGATATCTCAAGTCTCCACAAGGATGTAAGAGATGTGGCACAACAGCCACAGTTCACATCTATGAAGGGTAATATCATGCAACATCAGCAGCACTTGTTACAATTGCAGACATTCGACACGTCCCTGTGATATCTCAAGTCTCGACAAGGATTAAAGAGAAGTGGTACAACGGCCACAGTTCACATCAGTTAAGTGTAAAATCATTCAATATCAGCAGCATTTGTAACAGTTGCAGACATTTGACACGTCACTGTGATATCTCAAGTCTCAACAAGGATTAAAGAGAAGTAGTACAAAGGCCACAGTTCACATCTGTTAAGTGTAAAATCATTCAACATCAGCAGAACGTGTTACAATTGCAGACATTCGACACGTCACTGTGATATCTCAAGTCCCGACAAGGATTAAAGTGAAGTTGGACAATGGCCACTGTTCACATCTTTGAAGTGTACAGTCATTCAACATCAGCAGCACTTGTTACAATTGCACACATTCGACAGGTCACGATGGTATCTCGGGTCTCGACAAGGATTAAAGAGAAGGCACAACGGCCACAGTTCACCCCTGTGAAGTGTAAAATCATTCAACATCAGCAGCACTAATTACAACTGCAGACAATCGACACGTTACTGTGATCTTAGATCTAGACTAGGATTAAAGAGAAGTGGTACAACGGCCACTGTTCACATCTGTTAAGTGTAAAATCATTCAACATCAGCAGCACTTGTTACAATTGCAGACATTCGACTCGTCATTGTGGTATCCCAAGTCTCCACAAGGAGTAAAGAGAAGTGGCACAACGGCCACAGTTCACATCTATGAAGGGTAATATCATTCAACATCAGCAGCACTTGTTAGAATTGCAGACATTCGACACGTCCCTGTGATATCTCAAGCCTCGACAAGGATTAAAGAGAAGTGGCACAAAGGCTACAGTTCACATCTATGAAGGGTAATATCATTCATCAGCAGCACTTGTTACAATTGCTGACATTCGACACGTTATTGTGGAATCTCAAGTCTCCACAAGGATTTAAGGATGTGGCACAACAGCCACAGTTCACATCTGTGAAGTGTAATATCATTCAACATCAGCAGCACTTATTACAATTGCAGACATTCGACACGTCACGATGATATCTAAAGTCTCGGCAAGCAATATAGAGAAGTGGCACAACGGCCAAAGTTCACATCTGTGAAGTGTAAAAACATTCAACATCAGCAGCACTTGTTACAGTTGCAGACATTCGACACGTTGTGATATCCCAAGTCTCCACAAGGACTAAAGAGAAGTGGCACAATGGCCACTGTTCAAATCTGTGAAGTTTACAGTCATTCAACATCAGCAGGACTTGTTACAATTGCAGACATTCGACAGGTACGATGGTATCTCGGGTCTCGACAAGGATTAAAGAGAAGTGGCACAACAGCCAGAGTTCACACCTATGAAGTGTAAAATCATTCAACATCAGCAGCACTTGTTACAATTGCAGACATTCGACTCGTCCCTGTGATATCTCAAGTCTCCACAAGGATTACACAGAAGTGGCACAACGGCCACACTTCACATCTATGAAGGGTAATATCATTCAACATCAGCAGCACTTGTTACCATTGCAGACATTCGACATGTCATTGTGATCTCATGTCTCGAATAGGATTAAAGAGAAGTGGCACAACGGCCACACTTCACACCTGTGAAGTGTGAAATCATTCAACATCAGCAGCACTTGTTACAATTGCAGACATTCGACACGTCACGATGATATTTCAAGTCTCGACAAGGATTAAAGTGAAGTGGCAACACGGCTATAGTTCACATCTATGAAGGGTAATTTAGTTCAACATCAGCAGCAGTTGTTACAATTCCAGACGTTCGACACTTCACGATATATCAAGTTTCGGCAAGGATTAAAGAGAAGTGGCAAAACTCACAGTTCACATCTGCGAAGTGTAAAAACATCATCAGCAGCACTTGTTACAATTGCAGACATTCGACACGTCACTGCGATATCTCGAGAATCGACAAGGATTAAAGTGAAATGGCACAACGGCCACAGTTCACATCTGTTAAGTGTAAAATCATTCAACATCAGCAGCACTTGTTACAATTGCAGATATTCAACACGTCACGATATCTCAAGCCTCGAAAAGGATTAAACAGAAGTGGCACAACGGCCACAGTTCACATCTGTGAAGTGTGAAATCATTCAACATCAGCAGCACTTGTTACAATTGCAGACATTCGACAGGTCACGATGATATCTCAAGTCTCGACTAGGACTAAAGAGAAGTAGTTCAACGGCCACAGTTAACATTTGTGAGTGTAAAAACATTGAGCATAAGCAGCATTTGTTACAATTGCAGACATTCGACACGTCCCTGTGATATCTCAAGCCTCGACAAGGATTAAAGATGAGTGCACAACGGCCAATGTTCACATCTGTTAAGTGTAAAATCATTCAACATCAGCAACACTTGTTACAATTGCAGACATTCGACACGTCACGATGATATCTCAGGTCTAGACAAGGATTAAAGTGAGGTGGCACAACGGCCACAATTCACATCTGTGAAGTGTAAAATCATTCATCATCAGCAGCACTTGTTACAATTGCAGACATTCGACACGTTATTGTGATATCTCAAGTCTCGACAAGCATTATAGAGAAGTGGCAAAACGGCCACAGTTCAGAACTGTGAAGGCTAATATCATTCAACATCAGCAGCACTTGTTACAATTGCGGACATTCGACACGTCACGATATCTCAAGCGTCGGCAAAGATTAAAGAGAAGTGCCAGACGGTCACACTTCACATCTGTGAAGGGCAATATCATTCAACATCAACAGCACTTTTTACAATTGCAGACATTCGACACGTCAAGATGATATCTCAAGTCTCGACTAGGACAAAAGAGAAGTGGTACAACGGCCACAGCTCACATCTGTCAAGTGTAAAATCATTCAATATCGGCAGCATTTGTAACAATTGCAGACATTCGACACGTCCATGTGAAATCTCAAGTCTCGAATAGGATTTAAGAAAAATGGCAAAACGGCCAGTTCACACCTGTGAAGTGTGAAAGCATTCAACATCAGCAGCACTTGTTACAACTGCAGACAATCGACACGTTACTGTGATCTCATATCTCGACTAGGATTAAAGAGAAGTGGTACAACGGCCAGAGTTTAATCTGTTAAGTGTAAAATCATTCAATATCAGCAGCTTTTGTAACAATTGCAGACATTCGACAAGTCACTGTGATATCTCAAGTCTCGACAAGGTTTAAAGTGAAGTTGCACAATGGCCACTGTTCACATCTTTGAAGTGTAAAATCACTCAACATCAGCAGCACTTGCTACAATTGCAGACATTCGACACGTCACTGTGATATCTCAAGTCTCGACAAGGATTAAAGTGAAGTGGCACAAAGGCCACAGTTCACATCTATGAAGGGCAATATCATTCAACATCAGCAGCACTTGTTAGAATTGCAGACATTCGACACGTCCCTGTGATATCTCAAGCCTCGACAAGGATTAAAGAGAAGTGGCACAATGGCCAGTTCATACCTATGAAGTGTGAAATCATTCAACATCAGCAGCACTTGTTAGAATTGCAGACATTCGACACGCCATTGTGATATCTCAAGTCTCGACAAGAATTAAAGAGAAGTGGCAGAACGGCCACAGTTCACATATGTTAAGTGTAAAATCATTCAGCATCAGCAGCACTTGTTACAATTGCAGACATCCAACAGGTCACGATGGTATCTCGGGTCTCGACAAGGATTAAAGAGAAGTGGCACAACGGCCACAGTTCACATCTGTGAAGTGTGAAATCATTCAACATCAGCAGCACTTTTTACAATTGCAGACATTCGACACGTCACGATGATATCTCAAGTCTCGACAAGCCTTATAGAGATGTGGCAAAACGGCCACAGTTCACATCTGTGAAGGGTAATATAATTCAACATCAGCAGCACTTGTTACAATTGCAGACATTCGACAGGTCACGATGGTATCTCGTGTCTCGACAAGGATTAAAGTGAAGTGGCACAACGGCCACAGTTCACATCTATGAAGGGTAATTTCATTCAACATCAGCAGCAGTTGCTACAATTGCAGACATTCGACACGTGACGATGATATCTCAAGTCACAAGGATTAAAGTGAAGTGGCACAACGGCCACAGTTCACATCTATGAAGGGTAATATCGTTCAACATCAGCAGCACTCGTTACAATTGCAATTTTTTTTTGTTATTATTTTTTAGTTTTTTTTGTTATTATTTTTTAGTTATGTTATTTTTTAGTTATGTTATTTTTTAGTTATGTTATTTTTGTTTTAGTTAGTCTTGTCAGTCTTGTCAGTCTTGTCAGTCTTGTCAGTCTTGTCAGTCTTGTCAGTCTTGTCAGTCTTGTCAGTCTTGTCAGTCTTGTCAGTCTTGTCAGTCTTGTCAGTCTTGTTATTTTTTTTATTTTTTTTTATTTTTTTATTTTTTTTATTGTTCACATCTGTGAAGTGCAAAATCATTCAACATCAGCAGCACTTTTTACAATTGCACGCATTTGACAGGTCACGATGGTATCTCGGGTCTCGACAAGGATTAAAGAGAAGTGGCACAACGGCCACAGTTCACACCTGTGAAGTGTAAAATCATTCAACACCAGTAGCACTTGTTACAATTGCAGACATTCGACAAGTCACGATGGTATCTCAGGTCTCGACAAGGATTAAAGAGAAGTGGCACAACGCCAACAGTTCACATCTATGAAGGGTAATATGATTCAACATCAGCAGCACTTGTTAGAATTGCAGACATTCGACACGTCCCTGTGATATCTCAAGCCTCGACAAGGATTAAAGAGAAGTGGCACAACGGCCAGTTTACACCTGTGAAGTGTGAAATCATTCAACATCAGCAGCACTTGTTAGAATTGCAGACATTTGACACGTCCCTGTGATATCTCAAGCCTCGACAAGGATTAAAGAGAAGTGGCACAACGGCCAGTTTACACCTGTGAAGTGTGAAATCATTCAACATCAGCAGCACTTGTTAGAATTGCAGACATTCGACACGTCACGATGGTATATCAAGTCTCGACAAGGATTAAAGAGAAGTGGCACAACGGCCACAGTTCACATCTGTGAAGTGTAAAATCAATCAACATCAGCAGCACTTGTTACAATTGCAGACATTCGACATGTCATTGTGATATCTCAAGTCTCGACAAGGATTAAAGAGAAGTGGCACAACGGCTACTGTTCACATTTGTGAAGTGTAAAATCTTTGAGCATCAGCAGCATTTGTTGCTAATTCGGACATTGGACACGTCTTTGTGATATTTCAAGTCTCGACAAGGATTAAAGTGAAGTGGCAACACGGCCACAGTTCACATCTATGAAGGGTAGTTTCATTCAACATCAGCAGCACTTGTTACAATTGCAGACGTTCGACACGTCACTATGATATTTCAAGCCTCGAATATGATTAAAGAGAAGTGGCACAACGGCCACAGTTCACACCTGTGAAGTGTGAAATCATTCAACATCAGCAGCACTAGTTACAATTGCAGACATTCGACACGTCACAATCATATTTCAAGTCTCGACAAGGATTAAAGTTTAGTGGCCATAACTGCTACAGTTCACATCTATGAAGGGCAATTTAGTTCAACATCAGCAGCAGTTGTTACAATTGCAGCCGTTCAACACGTCACGATATATCAAATTTCGGCAAGGATTAAAGAGAAGTGGCAGAACGGCAACAGTTCACAGCTGTGAAGTGTAAAATTATTCAACATCAGCAGCACTTGTTACAATTGCAGACATTCGACCCGTCAAGATGATATCTGAAGTCTCGACTAGGACAAAAGAGAAGTGGTACAACGGCCACAGCTCACATCTGTCAAGTGTAAAATCATTCAATATCGGCAGCATTTCTAACAATTGAAGACATTCGACACGTCCATGTGAAATCTCAAGTCTCGAATAGGATTTAAGAAAAATGGCAAAACGGCCAGTTCACACCTGTGAAGTGTGAAAGCATTCAACATCAGCAGCACTTGTTACAACTGCAGACAATCGACACGTTACTGTGATCTCAGATCTCGACTAGGATTAAAGAGAAGTGGTACAACGGCCACAGTTTAATCTGTTAAGTGTAAAATCATTCAATATCAGCAGCTTTTGTAACAATTGCAGACATTCGACAAGTCCCTGTGATATCTCAAGTCTCGACAAGGTTTAAAGTGAAGTTGCACAATGGCCACTGTTCACATCTTTGAAGTGTAAAATCACTCAACATCAGCAGCACTTGCTACAATTGCAGACATTCGACACGTCACTGTGATATCTCAAGCCTCGACAAGGATTAAAGAGAAGTGGCACAACGGCCAGTTCACACCTGTGAAGTGTGAAATCATTCAACATCAGGCAGCACTTGTTAGAATTGCAGACATTCGACACGTCCCTGTGATATCTCAAGCCTCGAAAAGGATTAAAGAGAAGTGGCACAACGGCCAGTTCACACCTGTGAAGTGTGAAATCATTCAACATCAGCAGCACTTGTTAGAATTGCACATTCGACACGTCATTGTGATATCTCAAGCCTCGACAAGGATTAAAGGGAAGTGGTACAACGGCCACAATTCACATCTGTGAAGTGTACAGTCATTTAACATCAGCAGCACTTGTTACAATTGCAGACATTCGACAGGTCACGATGGTATCTCGGGTCTCGACAAGGATTAAAGAGAAGTGGCACAACGGCCACAGTTCACATCTGTGAAGTGTAAAATCATTCAACATCAGCAGCACTTGTTACAATTGCATACATTCGACCCGTCAAGATGATATCTCATGTCTCGACAAGCATTATACAGATGTAGCAAAACGGCCACAGTTCACATCTGTGAAGGGTAATATCATTCAACATCAGCAGCACTTTTTACAATTGCAGACATTCGACACGTCAAGATGATATCTCAAGTCGCAAGGATTAAAGTGAAGTGGCACAACGGCCACAGTTCACATCTATGAAGGGTAATATCGTTCAACATCAGCAGCACTCGTTACAATTGCAATTAATTTTTTGTATTTTTTTTATTTTTTTTATTTTTTTTTATTATTTAATTTTTTTTTATTTTTTCTTATTTTTTTTATTTTTTTTAGTTTCTTTATTTCTTATTTTTTTATTTTTTTTATTTTTTTATTATTTTTATTTTTTTATTTTTTATGTTTTTATTTTTTTAATTTTTTTTTATTGTTCACATCTGTGAAGTGTAGTCATTCAACATCAGCAGCACTTGTTAGAATTGCAGACATTCGACACGTCACGATGATATATCAAGTCTCGACAAGGATTAAAGAGAAGTGGCACAACGGCCACAGTTCACATCTGTGAAGTGTAAAATCATTGAACATCAGCAGCACTTGTTACAATTGCAGACATTCGACACGTCATTGCGATATCTCAAGCCTCGACAAGGATTAAAGAGAAGTGGTACAACGGCCACAATTCACATATGTGAAGTATATAGTCATTCAGCAACAGCAGCACTTGTTACAATTGCAGACATTCGACAGGTCACGATGGTATCTCGGGTCTCGACAAGGATTAAAGTGAAGTGGCACAACGGCCACAGTTCACACTTGTGAAGTGTAAAATCATTCATCAGCAGCACTTGTTACAATTGCAGAATTTGGACAGGTCACGATGATATCTCGGGTCTCGACAAGGATTAAAGAGAAGTGGCACAACGGCCACAGTTCACACCTGTGAAGTGTAAAATCATTCAAAATCAGCAGCACTTGTTACAATTGCAGAATTTGGACAGGTCAAGATGGTATCTCGGGTCTCGACAAGCATTAAAGAGAAGTGGCACAACGGCCACAGTTCACATCTGTGAAGTGTAAAATCATTCACATCAGCAGCACTTGTTACAATTGCAGACATTCGACGAGTAATTGTGATACCTCAAGTCTCGAAAAGGATTAAAGTGAAGTGGCACAACGTCCACAGTTCACATCTATGAAGGGTAATATCATTCAACATCAGCAGCACTTGTTAGAATTGCAGATATTCGAGACGTCCCTGTGATATCTCAAGCCTCGACAAGGATTAAAGAAGTGGCACAACGGCCAGTTCACAACTGTGAAGGCTAATATCATTCAAAATCAGCAACACTTGTTACAATTGCATAGATTCTACATGTCATTGTGATATCTCAAGTCACACAAGGATTAAAGAGAAGTGGCACAACGGCCACTGTTCACATCTGTGAACTGTAATATCATTCAACATCAGCAGCACTTGTTGCAATTGCAGACATTCGACACGTTATTGTGATATCTCAAGTCTCCACAAGGATTAAAGCGAAGTGGCACAACAGCCACAGTTCACATCTGTGAAGTGTAATATCATTCACCATCAGCAGCTCCTGTTACAATTGCAGACATTCGACACGTCATTGTGATATCTCAAGTCTCGACAAGGATTAAAGAGAAGTGGCACAACGGCCACAGTTCACATCTGTGAAGTGTAAAATTATTCAACATCAGCAACACTTGTTACAATTGCAGACATTCGACACGTCGCGATGATATCTCAAGTTTCGACAAGAATTAAAGTGAAGTGGTACAACGGCCACAGTTCACATCTATGAAGGGTAATATCGTTCAACATCAGCAGCACTTGTTACGATTGCAGAATTTGGACAGGTCACGATGGTATCTCGGGTCTCGACAAGGATTAAAGAGAAGTGGCACAACGGCCACAGTTCACATCTGTGAAGGGTAATTTCATTCAACATCAGCAGCACTTGTTACAATTGCAGACATTCGACATGTCACGATGATTTTTCAAGTGTCGACAAGGATTAAAGAGAAGTGGCACAAGGGCCAGTTCACACCTGTGAAGTGTGAAATCATTCAACATCAGCAGCACTTGTTAGAATTGCAGACATTCGACATGTCATTGTGATATCTCAAGTCTCGACAAGGATTAAAGAGAAGTGGCACAACAGCCACAGTTCACATCTGTGAAGGGTAAAATCATTCAACATCAGCAACACTTGTTACAATTGCAGACATTAGACATGTCACGATGATTTTTCAAGTGTCGACAAGGATTAAAGTGAAGTGGCAACACGGCCACAGTTCACATCTATGAAGGGTAATTTCATTCAACATCAGCAGCAGTTGTTACAATTGCAGACATTCGACACGTGACGATGATATCTCAAGTCACAAGGATTAAAGTGAAGTGGCACAACGGCCACAGTTGACATCTATGAAGGGTAATATCATTCATCATCAGCAGCACTTGTTACAATTGCAGACATTCGACACGTCAAGATGATATCTCAAGTCTCGACTAGGATAAACGAGAAGTGGTACAACGGCCACAGTTCCCATCTGTTAAGTGTAAAATCATTCAATATCAGCAGCATCTGTAACAATTGCAGACATTCGACACGTCACTGTGATATCTCAAGTCTCGACAAGGATTAAAGAGAAGTGGCACAACGGCCACTGTTTATATCTGTGAAGTGTAAAATCATTAAACATCAGCAGCACTAGTTACAATTGCAGACATTCGACACGTCCATGTGATATCTCAAGTCTCGAATAGGATTAAAGAAAAATGGCACAACGGCCAGTTCACACCTGTGAAGTGTGAAATCATTCAACATCAGCAGCACTTGTTACAACTGCAGACAATCGACACGTTACTGTGATCTTAGATCTCGACTAGGATTAAAGAGAAGTGGTACAACAGCCACAGTTTACATCTGTTAAGTGTAAAATCATTCAACATCAGCAACACTTGTTACAATTGCAGACATTCGACACGTCCATGTGATATCTTAAGTCTCGACAAGGATTAAAGAGAAGTGGCACAACGGCCACTGTTCACAGCTGTTAAGTGTAAAATCATTCAACATCAGCAGCACTTGTTACAATTGCAGACATTCGACTCGTCATTGTTATATCCCAAGTCTCCACAAGGAGTAAAGAGAAGTGGCACAACGGCCACTGTTCACATCTATGAAGGGTAATATCGTTCAACATCAGCAGCACTTGTTACAATTGCAGAATTTGGACAGGTCACGATGGTATCTCGTGTCTCGACAAGCATTAAAGAGAAGTGGCACAACGGCCACAGTTCACATCTGTGAAGTGTAAAATCATTCATCATCAGCAGCACTTGTTACAATTGCAGACATTCGACGAGTAATTGTGATACCTCAAGTCTCGACAAGGATTAAAGAAAAGTAGCACAACGGCCACAGTTCACATCTATGAAGGTTAACATCATTCAACATCAGCAGCACTTGTTACAATTGCAGACATTCGACAAGGTACGATGGTATCTCGGGTCTCGACAAGGATTAAAGAGAAGTGGCAAAACGGCCAGTTCACAACTGTGAAGGCTAATATCATTCAACATCAGCAACACTTGTTACAATTGCAGACATTCGACATGTCATTGTGATATCTCAAGTCACGACAAGGATTAAAGAGAAGTGGCACAACGGCCACTGTTCACATCTGTGAACTGTAATATCGTTCAACATCAGCAGCACTTGTTGCAATTGCAGACATTCGACACGTTATTGTGATATCTAAAGTCTCCACAAGGATTAAAGAGATGTGGCACAACAGCCATAGTTCACATCTGTGAAGTGTAATATCATTCAACATCAGCAGCTCTTATGACAATTGCAGACATTCGACACGTCACGATGATATCTCAAGTCTCGACAAGCAATATAGAGAAGTGGCACAACGGCCAAAGTTCACATCTGTGAAGTGTAAAATCATTCAACATCAGCAACACTTGTTACAATTGCAGACATTCGACACGTCCCTGTGATATCTCAAGCCTCGACAAGGATTAAAGAGAAGTGGCACAACGGCCACAGTGCACATCTGTGAAGTGTAAAATCAATCAACATCAGCAGCACATGTTACAATTGCAGACATTCGACATGTCATTATGATATCTCAAGTCTCGACAAGCATTATAGAGAAGTGGCAAAACGGCCACAGTTCACATCCGTGAACTGTAATATCATTCAACATCAGCAGCACTTGTTACAATTGCAGACATTCGACATGTCATTGTGATATCTCAAGTAAGACAAGGATTAAAGAGAAGTGGCACAACGGCCACTGTTCACATCTGTGAACTGTAATATCATTCAACATCAGCAGCACTTGTTACAATTGCAGACATTCGACACGTTATTGTGATATCTCAAGTCACAAGGATTAAAGTGAAGTGGCACAACGGCCACAGTTCACATCTATGAAGGGTAATATCATTCATCAGCAGCACTTGTTACAATTGCAGATATTCGACACGTTATTGTGATATCTCAAGTCTCGAATAGGATTAATGAGAAGTGGCACAACGGCCACATTTCACACCTGGGAAGTGTGAAATCATTCAACATCAGCAGCACTTGTTACAATTGCAGACATTCGACATGTCACGATGATTTTTCAAGTCTCGACAAGGATTAAAGTGAAGTGGCAACACGGCCACACTTCACATCTATGAAAGGTACTTTCATTCAACATCAGCAGCAGTTGTTACAATTGCAGACATTCGACACGTGACGATGATATCTCAAGTCACAAGGATTAAAGTGAAGTGGCACAACGGCCACAGTTCACATCTATGAAGGGTAATATCATTCATCATCAGCAGCACTTGTTACAATTGCAGACACTCGACACGTCACTGATATCTCAAGTCTCGATTATGATTAAAGCGAAGTGGCACAACGGCCACAATTCACATCTGTGAAGTGTACAGTCATTCAACATCAGCAGCACTTGTTACAATTGCAGACATTCGACACGTCACGATGATATATCAAGTTTCGACAAGGATTAAAGAGAAGTGGCACAACGGCCACAGTTCACATCTATGAAGGGTAATATCATTCAACATCAGCAGCACTTGTTACAATTGCAGACATTCGACATGTCATTGTGATATCTCAAGTCTCGAATATGATTAAAGCGAAGTGGCACAGCGGCCACAGTTCGCATCTGTGAAGTGTAAAATCATTCAACATCAGCAGCACTTTTTACAATTGCAGACATTCGACACGTCCCTGTGATATCTCAAGCCTCGACAAGGATTAAAGAGAAGTGGCACAAGGGCCAGTTCACACCTGTGAAGTGTGAAATCATTCAACATCAGCAGCACTTTTTAGAATTGCAGACATTCGACATGTCATTGTGATATCTCAAGTCTCGACATGCATTATAGACAAGTGGCAAAACGGCCACAGTTCACAACTGTGAAGGCTAATATCATTCATCAGCAGCAGCACTTGTTACAATTGCAGACATTCGACACGTCAAGATGATATCTCATGTCTCGACTAGGATAAAAGAGAAGTGGTACAACGGCCAGAGTTCCCATCTGTTAAGTGTAAAGTCATTCAATATCAGCAGCATTTGTAACAATTGCAGACATTCGACACGTCACTGTGATATCTCAAGTCTCGAATAGGATTAAAGAAAAATGGCACAACGGCCAGTTCACACCTGTGAAGTGTGAAATCATTCAACATCAGCAGCACTTGTTACAACTGCAGACAATCGACACGTTACTGTGATCTTAGATCTAGACTAGGATTAAAGAGAAGTGGTACAACGGCCACTGTTCACATCTGTTAAGTGTAAAATCATTCAACATCAGCAGCACTTGTTACAATTGCAGACATTCGACTCGTCATTGTGGTATCCCAAGTCTCCACAAGGAGTAAAGAGAAGTGGCACAACGGCCACAGTTCACATCTATGAAGGGTAATATCATTCAACATCAGCAGCACTTGTTAGAATTGCAGACATTCGACACGTCCCTGTGATATCTCAAGCCTCGACAAGGATTAAAGAGAAGTGGCACAACGGCCAGTTCACAACTGTGAAGGCTAATATCATTCAACATCAGCAACACTTGTTACAATTGCAGACATTCGACACGTCCCTGTGATATCTCAAGCCTCGACAAGGATTAAAGAGATGTGGCACAACAGCCATAGTTCACATCTGTGAAGTGTAATATCATTCAACATCAGCAGCACTTGTTACAGTTGCAGACATTCGACACGTTATTGTGATATCCCAAGTCTCCACAAGGACTAAAGAGAAGTGGCACAATGGCCACTGTTCACATCTGTGAAGTTTACAGTCATTCAACATCAGCAGCACTTGTTACAATTCCAGACATTCGACAGGTCACGATGGTATTTCGAGTCTCAACAACAATTAAACAGAAGTGGCACAACGGCCACAGTTCACATCTGAAGTGTGAAATCATTCGACATCAGCAGCACTTGTTACAATTGCAGACATTCGACATGTCACTGTAATATCTCAAGTCTCGACAAGGATTAAAGTGAAGTGGCACAATGGCCACTGTTCACATTTGTGAAGTGTAAAATCATTGAGCATCAGCAGCATTTGTTGCTATTGCAGACATTGGACACGTGTTTGTGATATTTCAAGTCTCGACAAGGATTAAAGAGGAGTGGTACAACGGCCACAGTTCACATCTGTGAAGTGTAAGATCATTCAACATCAGCAGCACTTGTTACAATTGCAGACATTCGACACGTCCCTGTGATATCTCAAGCCTCGACAAGGATTAAAGAGAAGCGGCACAACGGCCAGTTCACACCTGTGAAAGGTGAAATCATTCAACATCAGCAGCACTTGTTAGAATTGCAGACATTCGACACGTCCCTGTGATATCTCAAGCCTCGACAAGGATTAAAGAGAAGTGGCACAACGGCCAGTTCACACCTGTGAAGTGTGAAATCATTCAACATCAGCAGCACTTATTAGAATTGCAGACATTGGACACGTCATTGTGATATCTCAAGCCTCGACAAGGATTAAAGAGAAGTGGTACAACGGCCACAATTCACATCTGTGAAGTGTACAGTCATTCAACATCAGCAGCACTTGTTACAATTGCAGACATTCGACACGTCACGATGATATCTCAAGTCTCGACAAGGATTAAAGAGAAGTGGCACAACGGCCACAGTTCACATCTGTGAAGTGTAAAATCATTCAACATCAGCAGCACTTGTTACAATTGCAGACATTCGACACGTCACGATGGTATCTCGGGTCTCGACAAGGATTAAAGGGAAGTGGCACAACGGCCACATTTCACATCTGTGAAGTGCAATATCATTCAACATCAGCAGCACTTGTTACAATTGCAGACATTCGACACGTCACGATGATATCTCAAGACTCGACAAGGATTAAAGAGAAGTGGCAAAACGGCCACAGTTCACACCTGTGAAGTGTAAAATCATTCAACATCAGCAGCACTTGTTACAATTACAGACATTCCACAGGTCACGATGGTATCTTGAGTCTCCACAAGGATTAAACAGAAGTGGCACAACGGCCACAGTTCACATCTGTGAAGTGTGAAATCATTCAACATCAGCAGCAGTTGTTACAATTGCAGACATTCGACACGTCACGATGATATATCAAATCTCGACAAGGATTAAAGAGAAGTGGCACAAGGGCCAGTTCACACCTGTGAAGTGTGAAATCATTCAACATCAGCAGCACTTGTTAGAATTGCAGACATTCGACACGTCACGATGATATATCAAGTCTCCACAAGGATTAAAGAGAAGTGGCACAACGGCCACAGTTCACATTTGTGAAGGGTACAGTCATTCAACATCAGCAGCACTTGTTACAATTGCAGGCATTCGACAGGTCACGATGGTATCTCGGGTCTCGACAAGGATTAAAGAAAAATGGCACAACGGCCAGTTCACACCTGTGAAGTGTGAAATCATTCAACATCAGCAGCACTTGTTACAACTGCAGACAATCGACACGTTACTGTGATCTCAGATCTCGACTAGGATTAAAGAGAAGTGCACAACGGCCACTGTTCACATCTATGAAGGGTAATATCATTCAACATCAGCAGCACTTGTTAGAATTGCAGACATTCGACACGTCCCTGTGATATCTCAAGCCTCGATAAGGATTAAAGAGAAGCGGCACAACGTCCAGTTCACACCTGTGAAGTGTGAAATCATTCAACATCAGCAGCACTTGAGAAATTGCAGACATTCGACACGTCGTTGTGATATCTCAAGCCTCGACAAGGATTAAAGAGAAGTGGTACAACGGCCACAATTCACATCTGTGAAGTGTACAGTCATTCAACATCAGCAGCACTTGTTAGAATTGCAGACATTCGACACGACATTGTGATATCTCAAGTTTCGACAAGGATTAAAGTGAAGTGGCACAATGGCCACTGTTCACATTTGTGAAGTGTAAAATCATTGAGCATCAGCAGCATTTGTTGCTATTGCAGACATTGGACACGTGTTTGTGATATTTCAAGTCTCGACAAGGATTAAAGAGGAGTGGTACAACGGCCACAGTTCACATCTGTGAAGAGTAAGATCATTCAACATCAGCAGCACTTATTAGAATTGCAGACATTCGACACGTCCCTGTGATATCTCAAGCCTCGACAAGGATTAAAGAGAAGTGGCACAACGGCCAGTTCACACCTGTGAAGTGTGAAATCATTCAACATCAGCAGCACTTATTAGAATTGCAGACATTCGACACGTCATTGTGATATCTCAAGCCTCGACAAGGATTAAAGAGAAGTGGTACAAGGGCCACAATTCACATCTGTGAAGTGTACAGTCATTCAGCATCAGCAGCACTTGTTACAATTGCAGACATTCGACACGTCATTGTGATATCTCAAGTTTCGACAAGGATTAAAGTGAAGTGGCACAATGGCCACTGTTCACATCTCTGAAGGGCAATATCAATGAACATCGGCAGCACTTGTTAAATTGCAGACATTCGACACGTCCCTGTGATATCTCAAGTCCTGAGAAGAATTAAAGTGAAGTGGCACAACGGCCACAGTTCATATCTATGAAAGGTAATATCGTTCAACATCAGCAGCACTCGTTACAATTGCAATTAATTTTTTGTATTTTTTTTTAATTTTTTTATTTTTTGTATTTTTTTATTTTTTTTATTTATGTTTATTTTCTTTATTTTTTTTATTTTTTTATATTTTTTTTATTTTTTTTATTATATTATTTTTTTTATTGTTCACATCTGTGAAGTGTACAGTCATTCAACATCAGCAGCACTTGTTACAATTGCAGACATTCGACACGTCCCTGTGATATCTCAAGTCTCCACAAGGATTAACGAGATGGGGCACAACAGCCACAGTTCACATCTGTGAAGTATAATATCATTCAACATCAGCAGCACTTGTTACAATTGCAGACATTCGACATGTCATTGTGATATCTCAAGTCACGACAAGGATTAAAGAGAAGTGGCACAACGGCCACAGTTCTCAACTATGAAATGTAAAATCATTCAACATCAGCAGCACTTGTTACAATTGCACACATTTGACAGGTCACGATGGTATCTCGGGTCTCGACAAGGATTAAAGAGAAGTGGCACAACGGCCTCAGTTCACACCTGTGAAATGTAAAATCATTCAACATCAGCAGCACTTGTTACAATTGCAGAATTTGGACAGGTCACGATGGTATCTCGGGTCACGACAAGAATTAAAGAGAAGTGGCACAACGGCCACAGTTCACATCTATGAAGGGTAATATCATTCAACATCAGCAGCACTTGTTAGAATTGCAGACATTCGACAAGTCACGATGGTATCTCGGGTCTCGACAAGGATTAAAGAGAAGTGGCACAACGGCCACAGTTCACATCTATGAAGGGTAATATCATTCAACATCAGCAGCACTTGTTACAATTGCAGAATTTGGACAGGTCACGATGGTATCTCGGGTCTCGACAAGAATTAAAGAGAAGTGGCACAACGGCCACAGTTCACATCTATGAAGGGTAATATCATTCAACATCAGCAGCACTTGTTAGAATTGCAGACATTCGACAAGTCACGATGGTATCTCGGGTCTCGACAAGGATCAAAGAGAAGTGGCACAACGGCCACAGTTCACATCTATGAAGGGTAATATCATTCAACATCAGCAGCACTTGTTAGAATTGCAGACATTCGACAAGTCACGATGGTATCTCGGGTCTCGACAAGGATTAAAAGAGAAGTGGCACAACGGCCACAGTTCACATCTATGAAGGGTAATATCATTCAACATCAGCAGCACTTGTTAGAATTGCAGACATTCGACAAGTCACGATGGTATCTCAAGCCTCGACAAGGATTAAAGAGAAGTGGCACAACGGCCACAGTTCACATCTGTGAACTGTAATATCATTCAGTATCAGCAGCACTTGTTGCAATTGCAGACATTCGACACGTTATTGTGATATCTCAAGTCTCCACAAGGATTAAAGAGAAGTGGCACAACAGCCACAGTTCACATCTGTGAAGTGTAATATCATTAAACATCAGCAGCACTTGTTACAATTGCAGACATTCGACACGTCCATGTGATATCTCAAGTCTCGA
>CM060985.1:14944544-14974544 GCA_030765065.1 Deroplatys truncata
ACAGTTCACATCTATGAAAGGTAATATCATTCATCATCAGCAGCACTTGTTACAATTGCAGACATTCGACACGTTACTGTGATCTCAGATCTCGACTAGGATTAAAGAGAAGTGGTACAACGGCCACAGTTTACATCTGGTAAGTGTAAAATCATTCTATATCAGCAGCTTTTGTAACAATTGCAGACATTCGACAAGTCACTGTGATATCTCAAGTCTCGACAAGGTTTAAAGTGAAGTTGCACAATGGCCACTGTTCACATCTTTGAAGTGTAAAATCACTCAACATCAGCAGCACTTGTTAGAATTGCAGACATTCGACACGTCCCTGTGAATATCTCAAGCCTCGACAAGGATTAAAGAGAAGCGGCACAACGGCCAGTTCACACCTGTGAAGTGTGAAATCATTAAACATCAGCAGCACTTGTTAGAATTGCAGACATTCGACACGTCCCTTTGATATCTCAAGCCTCGATAAGGATTAAAGAGAAGTGGTACAACGGCCACAATTCACATCTGTGAAGTGTACAGTCATTCAACATCAGCAGCACTTGTTACAATTGCAGACATTCGACACGTCACGATGATATATCAAGTCTCGACAAGGATTAAAGAGAAGTGGCACAACGGCCACAGCTCACATCTGTTAAGTGTAAAATCATTCAATATCAGCAGCTTTTGTAACAATTGCAGACATTCGACACGTCCCTGTGATATCTCAAGCCTCGACAAGGATTAAAGAGAAGCGGCACAACGGCCAGTTCACACCTGTGAACTGTGAAATCATTCAACATCAGCAGCACTTGTAGGAATTGCAGACATTCGACACGTCGTTGTGATATCTCAAGCCTCGACAAGGATTAAAGAGAAGTGGTACAACGGCCACAATTCACATCTGTGAAGTGTACAGTCATTCAACATCAGCAGCACTTGTTAGAATTGCAGACATTCGACACGACATTGTGATATCTCAAGTCTCGACAAGGATTAAAGAGAAGTGGCACAACGGCCAGAGTTCACATATGTGAAGGGTAAAATCATTCAACATCAGCAGCACTTGTTACAATTGCAGACATTCGACTCGTCATTGTGATATCCCAAGTCTCCACAAGGAGCAAAGAGAAGTGGCACAACGGCCACAGTTCACATCTGTGAAGTGTAAAATCAATCAACATCAGCAGCACTTGTTACAATTGCAGACATTCGACATGTCATTGTGATATCTAAAGTCTCGACAAGCATTATAGAGAAGTGGCAAAACGGCCACAGTTCACATCTGTGAACTGTAATATCATTCAACATCAGCAGCACTTGTTACAATTGCAGACATTCGACATGTCATTGTGATATCTCAAGTCACGACAAGGATTAAAGAGAAGTGGCACAACGGCCACTGTTCACATCTGTGAACTGTAATATCATTCAACATCAGCAGCACTTGTTACAGTTGCAGACATTCGACACGTTATTGTGATATCTCAAGTCTCGAATAGGGTTAAAGAGAAGTGGCACAACGGCCACATTTCACACCTGTGAAGTGTGAAATCATTCAACATCAGCAGCACTTGTTACAATTCAGACATTCGACATGTCACGATGATATCTCAAGTCACAAGGATTAAAGAGAAGTGGCACAACGGCCACTGTTCACATCTGTGAACTGTAATATCATTCAACATCAGCAGCACTTGTTACAGTTGCAGACATTCGACACGTTATTGTGATATCTCAAGTCTCGACAAGGATTAAAGTGAAGTGGCAACACAGCCACAGTTCACATATATGAAGGGTACTTTCATTCAACATCAGCAGCACTTGTTACAATTGCAGACATTCGGCACGTCCCTGTGATATCTCAAGCCTCGACTAGGATTAAAGAGAAGTGGTAGAACGGCCACAGTTCACATATGTTAAGTGTAAAATCATTCAACATCAGCAGCACTTGTTACAATTGCAGGCATTCGACACGTCCCTGCGATATCTCAAGCCTCGACAAGGATTAAAGAGAAGTGGTACAACGGCCACAATGCACATCTGTTAAGTGTAAAATCATCCAACATCAGCAACACTTGTTACAATTGCAGAATTTCGACACGTCACGATCATATATCAAGTCTCGACAAGCAATAGAGAAGTGGCACAACGGCCAAAGTTCACATCTGTTAAGTGTAAAATCATTCAACATCAGCAGCACTTGTTACAATTGCAGAATTTGGACAGGTCACGATGGTATCTCGGGTCTCGACCAGCATTAAAGAGAAGTGGCACAACGGCCACAGTTCACATCTATGAAGTGTAAAATCATTCAACATCGGCAGAACGTGTTACAATTGCAGACATTCGACACGTCACTGTAATATCTCAAGTCTCGACAAGGATTAAAGTGAAGTGGCACAATGGCCACTGTTCACATCTGTGAAGTGTACAGTCATTCAGCATCAGCAGCACTTGTTACAATTGCAGACATTCGACAGGTCACGATGGTATCTCGGGTCTAGACAAGGATTAAAGAGAAGTGGCACAACGGCCACAGTTCACATCTGTGAAGTGTAAAATCATTCATCATCAGCAGCACTTGTTACAATTGCAGACATTCGACGAGTAATTGTGATACCTCAAGACTCGGCAAGGATTAAAGAGAAGTGGCACAACGACCACAGTTCACATCTGTGAAGTGTAAAATCATTCAACATCAGCAGCACTTGTTACAATTGCAGACATTCGACACGTCACGATGATATCTCAAGACTCGACAAGGATTAAAGAGAAGTGGCAAAACGGCCACAATTCACATCAGTTAAGTGTAAAATCATTCAACATCAGCAGCACTTGTTACAATTGCAGACATTCGACACGTTATTATGATATCTCAAGTCTCCACAAGGATTAAAGAGAAGTGGCAAAATGGTCACAGTTCACATCTGTGAAGTGTAAAATCATTCATCATCAGCAGCATTTGTTACAATTGCAGACATTCGACACGTCACGATGATATCTCAAGTCTCGACAAGCATTATAGAGAAGTGGCAAAACGGCCACAGTTCACAACTGTGAAGGGTAATATCATTCAACATCAGCAGCACTCGTTACAATAGCAGACACTCGACACGTTATTGTGTTATCTCAAGTCTTGAAAAGCATTATAGAGAAGTGGCAATACGGCCACAGATCACAGCTGTGAAGGCTAATATCATTCAACATCAGCAGCACTTGTTACAATTGCAGACATTCGACATGTCATTGTGATCTCAAGTCACGACAAGGATTAAAGAGAAGTGGCACAACGGCCACTGTTCACATCTGTGAAGTGTAAAATCATTAAACATCAGCAGCACTTGTTACAATTGCAGACATTCGACATGTCATTGTGATATCTCAAGTCTCGAATAGAATTAAAGAAAAGTGGCACAAATGCCACAGTTCACACCTGTGAAGTGTGAAATCATTTAACATCAGCAGCACTTGTTACAACTGCAGACATTCGACACGTCACTGTGGTCTCAACTAGGATTAAAGAGAACTGGTACAACGGCCACAGTTCACACCTGTGAAGTGTGAAATCATTTAACATCAGCAGCACTTGTTACAACTGCAGACATTCGACACGTCACTGTGATCTCAGGTCTCGACAAGGGTTAAAGAGAACTGGTACAACGGCCACAGTTCACATCTGTTAAGTGTAAAATCATTCAATATCAGCAGCATTTGTTACAATTGCAGACATTCGACAAGTCACTGTGATATCTCAAGTCTCCACAAGGATTAAAGAGATGTGGCAAAAGGGTCACAGTTTACATCTGTGAAGTGTAAAATCATTCAACATCAGCAGCACTTGTTACAATTGCAGACATTCGACACGTCACGATCTCAAGTTTCGGCAAGGATTAAAGAGAAGTGACAACAGCCGCAGTTCACATCTATGAAGGGTAATATCATTCAACATCAGCAGCAGTTGTTACATTTGCAGACATTCGACAGGTCACGATGGTATCTCGGGTCTCGACAAGGATTAAAGAGAAGTGACACAACGGCCACAGTTCACATCTATGAGGGTAATATCATTCAACATTAGCAGTACTTGTTACATTTGCAGACATTCGACAGGTCACGATGGTATCTCGGGTGTCGACAAGGATTAAAGAGAAGTGGCAACACGGCCACAGTTCACATCTATGAAGGGCAGTTTCATTCAACATCAGCAGCACTTGTTACAATTGCAGACATTCGAAACGTCACGATACCTCAAGTCTCGACAAAGATTAAAGAGAAGTGGCACAACGGTCACAGTTCACATTTGAGAAGTGTAAAATCATTCAACATCAGCAGCACTTGTTACAATTGCAGACTTTCGACGCGTCAGTGTGATATCTCAAGTCTCGACAAGGATTAAAGTGAAGTGGCAACACGGCCACAGTTCACATCCATGAAGGGTAATATCATTCAACATCAGCAGCACTTGTTACAATTGCAGACATTCGACACGTTATTGTGATATCTCAAGTCTCCACTAGGATTAAAGAGAAGTGGCAAAATGGTCACAGTTCACATCTATGAAGTGTAAAATCATTCATCATCAGCAGCATTTGTTACAATTGCAGACATTCGACACCTCACGATGATATATCAAGTCCCGACAAGGAATAAAGAGAATTGGTACAAAGGCCACAGTTCACACCTGTGAAGTGTAAAATCATTCAACATCAGCAGCACTTGTTACAATTGCAGAATTTGGACAGGTCACGATGGTATCTCGGGTCTCGACAAGCATTAAAGAGAAGTGGCACAACGGCCACAGTTCACATCTATGAAGTGTAAAAATCATTCAACATCGGCAGAACGTGTTACAATTGCAGACATTCGACACGTCACTGTGATATCTCAAGTCTCGACAAGGATTAAAGTGAAGTGGCACAATGGCCACTGTTCACATCTGTGAAGTGTACAGTCATTCAACATCAGCAGCACTTGTTACAATTGCAGACATTCGACAGGTAACGATGGTATCTCCGGTCTCGACAAGGATTAAAGAGAAGTGGCACAACGGCCACAGTTCACATCTGTGAAGTGTAAAATCATGCATCATCAGCAAAACTTGTTACAATTGCAGACATTCGACGAGTGATTGTGATACCTCAAGTCTCGACAAGGATTAAAGTGAAGTGGCACGACGGCCACAGTTCACCTCTATGAAGGGTAAAATCGTTCAACATCAGAAGCACTCGTTACAATTGCAGACATTCGACACGTTGTGAGATCTCAAGTCTCGACAAGCATTATAGAGAAGTGGCAAAACGGCCACAGTTCAGAACTGTGAAGGCTAATATCATTCAACATCAGCAGCACTTGTTACAACTGCAGACATTCGACACGTCACTTTAATCTCAGGACTCGACTACGATTAAAGAGAAGTGGTACAACGGCCACAGTTCACATCTGTGAAGTGTAAAATCATTCAACATCAGCAGCACTTGTTACAATTGCAGACATTCGACACGTCACGATGATCTCAAGTCTCGACAAGCAATATAGAGAAGTGGCACAACGGCCAAAGTTCACATCTGTGAAGTGTAAAAACATTCAACATCAGCAGCACTTGTTACAATTGCAGACATTCGACACGTCACGATATCTCAAGTCTCCATAAGGATTAAAGAGAAGTGGCACAACGGCCACAGTTGACATCTATGTAGTGTAATTACATTCAACATCAGCAGCACTTGTTACAATTACAGACATTCGACACGTTATTGTGATATCTCAATTCTCCACAAGGATTAAAGAGACGTGGCACAACAGCCACAGTTCACATCTGTGAAGAGTAATATCATTCAACACCAGCAGTACTTGTTACAATTGCAGACATTCGACACGTCCCTGTGATATCTCAAGCCTCGACAAGGATTAAAGAGAAGTGGTACAACGGCCACAATTCACATCAGTGAAGTGTACAGTCATTCAACATCAGCAGCACTTGTTACAATTGCAGACATTCGACAGGTCACGATGGTATCTCGGGTCTCGACAAGGATTAAAGAGAAGTGGCACAACGGCCACAGTTCACATCTGTTAAGTGTAAAATCATTCAACATCAGCAGCACTTGTTACAATTGCAGACATTCGACACGTCCCTGTGATATCTCGAGCCTCGACAAGGATTAAAGAGAAGTGGTACAACGTCCACAATTCACATCTGTGAAGTGTACAGTCATTCAACATCAGCAGCACTTGTTACAATTGCAGACATTCGACAGGTCACGATGGTATCTCGAGTCTCGACAAGGATTAAAGAGAAGTGGCACAACAGCCACAGTTCACACCTGTGAAGTGTAAAATCATTCAACATCAGCAGCATTTGTTACAATTGCAGACATACAACTCGTCACGTTGATATCGAAAGTCTCGACTAGGACTAAAGGGAAGTAGTTCAACGGCCACAGTTCACATTTGTGAAGTTTAAAATCATTGAGCATCAGCAGCATTTGTTACAATTGCAGACATTCGACACGTCATTGTAATATCCCAAGTCTCCACAAGGGTAGAGAGAAGTGGCACAACGGCCACTGTTCACATCTGTGAAGTGTAAAATCATTCAACATCAGCAGCACTTGTTACAATTGCAGACATTCGACACGTGCCTGTGATATCTCAAGTCCCGACAAGAATTAAAGTGAAGTGGCACAACGGCCACAGTTCACATCTATGAAGATTAATATCGTTCAACATCAGCAGCACTCGTTACAATTGCAATTAATTTTTTGTATTTTTTTTAATTTTTTTATTTTTTTTAATTTTTTTTAATTTTTTTATTTTTTGTATTTTTTTTAATTTTTTTTTATTTTTTTTATTTTTTTTTATTTTTTTTATTTTTTTATTTTTTTTATTTTTTTTTATTGTTCACATATGTGAAGTGTACAGTCATTCAACATCAGCAGCTTTTGTTACAATTGCAGACATTCGACACGTCCCTGTGATATCTCAAGTCTCCACAAGGATTAACGAGATGTGGCACAACTGCCACAGTTCACATCAGTGAAGTGTAATATCATTCAACATCAGCAGCACTTGTTACCATTGCATACATTCGACATGTCATTGTGATATTTCAAGTCACGACAAGGATTAAAGAGAAGTGGCACAACGGCCACTGCTCACATCTGTGAAGTGTAAAATCATTCAACATCAGCAGCACTTGTTACAATTGCACACATTTGACAGGTCACGATGGTATCTCGGGTCTCGACAAGGATTAAAGAGAAGTGGCACAACGGCCACAGTTCACACCTGTGAAGTGTAAAATCATTCAACATCAGCAGCACTTGTTACAATTGCAGAATTTAGACAGGTCACGATGGTATCTCGGGTCTCGACAAGCATTAAAGAGAAGTGGCACAACGGCCACAGTTCACATCTATGAAGGGTAATATCATTCAACATCAGCAGCACTTGTTAGAATTTCAGACATTCGACACGTCCCTGTGATATCTCAAGCCTCGACAAGGATTAAAGAGAAGTGGCACAACGGCCACTGTTCACATCTGTGAACTGTAATATCATTCAGCATCAGCAGCACTTGTTGCAATTGCAGACATTCGACACGTTATTGTGAGATCTCAAGTCTCCACAAGGATTAAAGCGAAGTGGCACAACACCCACAGTTCACATCTGTGAAGTGTAATATCATTCAACATCAGCAGCTCTTTTTACAATTGCAGACATTCGACACGTTATTGTGATATCTAAAGTCTCCAAAGGGATTAAAGAGATGTGGCACAACGGCCACTGTTCACATTTGTGAAGTGTAAAATCATTGAGCATCAGCAGCATTTGTTGCTATTGCAGACATTGGACACGTCTTTGTGATATTTCAAGTCTCGACAAGGATTAAAGAGAAGTGGTACAACGGCCACAGTTCACATCTGTGAAGTGTAAGATCATTCAACATCAGGAGCACTTGTTACAATTGCAGACATTCGACACGTCCCTGTGATATCTCAAGCCTGGACAAGGATTAAAGAGAAGCGGCACAACGGCCAGTTCACACCTGTGAAGTGTGAAATCTTTCAACATCAGCAGCACTTGTTAGAATTGCAGACATTCGACACGTCCCTGTGATATCTCAAGCCTCGACAAGGATAAAAGAGAAGTGGCACAACGGCCAGTTCACACCTGTGAAGTGTGAAATCATTCAACATCAGCAGCACTTATTAGAATTGCAGACATTCGTCACGTCATTGTGATATCTCAAGCCTCGACAAGGATTAAAAAGAAGTGGTACAACGGCCACAATTCACATCTGTGAAGTGTACAGTCATTCAACATCAGCAGCACTTGTTACAATTGCAGACATTCGACACGTCACGATGATATCTCAAGTCTCGACAAGGATTAAACAGAAGTGGCACAACGGCCACAGTTCACATCTGTGAAGGGTAATATCATTCAACATCAGTAGCACTTGTTACAATTACAGACATTCGACTCGTCATTGTGATATCTCAAGTTTCGACAAGGATTAAAGTGAAGTGGCACAATGGCCACTGTTCACATCTGTGAAGGGCAATATCATTGAACATCAGCAGCACTTGTTAAATTGCAGACATTCGACACGTCCCTGTGATATCTCAAGTCCCGACAAGAATTAAAGTGAAGTGGCACAACGGCCACAGTTCACATCTATGAAGGGTAATATCGTTCAACATCAGCAGCACTCGTTACAATTGCAATTAATTTTTTGTATTTTTTTTAAATTGTTTTATTTTTTGTATTTTTATATTTTTTTTATTTATGTTTTTTATTTTTTTTTATTTTTTTTTATTTTTTTAATGTTTTTATTTTTTTATTTTTTTTATTTTTTTTAGTTTTATTTATTTTTTTTTATTTTTTTTATTTATTTATTTTTTTTTTATTTTTTTTATTATATTTTTTTTATTGTTCACATCTGTGATGTGTACAGTCATTCAACATCAGCAGCACTTGTTACAATTGCAGACTTTCGACACGTCCCTGTGATATCTCAAGTCTCCACAAGGATTAACGAGATGTGGCACAACAGCCACAGTTCACATCTGTGAAGTGTAATATCATTCAACATCAGCAGCACTTGTTACAATTGCAGACATTCGACTGTCATTGTGATATCTCAAGTCACGACAACGATTAAGGGGAAGTGGCACAATGGCCACTGTTCACATCTGTGAACTGTACAGTCATTCAGCATCAGCAGCACTTGTTACAATTGCAGAATTTGGACAGGTCACGATGGTATCTCGGGTCTCGACAAGGATTAAAAAGAAGTGGCACAACGGCCACAGTTCACATCTATGAAGGGTAATATCATTCAACATCAGCAGCACTTGTTAGAATTGCAGACATTCGACACGTCCATGTGATATCTCAAGCCTCGACAAGGATTAAAGAGAAGTGGCACAACGGCCACAGTTCACATCTGTGAAGTGTGAAATCATTCAACATCAGCAGCACTTGTTAGAATTGCAGACATTCGACACGTCCCTTTGATATCTCAAGCCTCGACAAGGATTAAAGAGAAGTGGCACAACGGCCACAGTTCACATCTGTGAAGGGTAGAGTCATTCAACATCAGCAGCACTTGTTACAATTGCAGACATTCGACAGGTCACGATGGTATCTCGGATCTCGACAAGGATTAAAGAGAAGTGGCACAACGGCAACAGTTCACACCTGTGAAGTGTAAAATTATTCAACATCAGCAGCCTTGTTACAATTGCAGACATTCGACCCGTCAAGATGATATCTCAAGTCTCGACTAGGATTAAAGAAAAATGGCACAACGGCCAGTTCACACCTGTGAAGTGTGAAATCATTCAACATCAGCAGCACTTGTTACAACTGCAGACAATCGACACGTTACTGTGATCTCAGATCTCGACTAGGATTAAAGAGAAGTGGTACAACGGCCACAGTTTACATCTGTTAAGTGTAAAATCATTCAATATCAGCAGCTTTTGTAACAATTGCAGACATTCGACAAGTCACTGTGATATCTCAAGTCACGACAAGGATTAAAGATAAGTGCACAACTGCCACTGTTCACATCTATGAAGTGTGAAATCATTCAACATCAGCAGCACTTGTTAGAATTGCAGACATTCGACACGTCCCTGTGATATCTCAAGCCTCGACAAGGATTAAAGAGAAGTGGCACAACGGCCAGTTCACAACTGTGAAGGCCAATATCATTCAACATCAGCAACACTTGTTACAATTACAGACATTCGACATGTCATTGTTATCTCAAGTCACGTCAAGGATTAAAGAGAAGTGGCACAACGGCCACTGTTCACATCTGTGAACTGTAATATCATTCAACATCTGCAGCACTTGTTGCAATTGCAGACATTCGACACGTTATTGTGATCTCAGATCTCGACTAGGATTAAAGAGAAGTGGTACAACGGCCACAGTTTACATCTGTTAAGTGTAAAATCATTCAACATCAGCAGCACTTTATAGAATAGCAGACATTCCACAGGTCACGATGGTATCTCGGGTCTCGGCAAGGATTAAAGAGAAGTGGCACTACGACCACAGTTCACATCTGTGAAAGGTAATATTCAACATCAGCAACACTTGTTGCAATTGTAGACTTTCGACACGTCCCTGTGATATCTCAAGTCTCGACAAGGATAAAAGTGAAGTGGCAAAACGACCACTGTTCACATCTGTTAAGTGTATAATCATTTAACATCAGCAGCACTTGTTACAATTGCAGACATTCGACAAGTCACGATGGTATCACGGGTCTCGACAAGGATTAAAGAGAAGTGGCACAACAGCCACAGTTCACATCTATGAAGGGTAATATCATTCAACATCAGCAGCACTTGTTAGAATTGCAGATATTCGACACGTCCCTGTGATATCTCAAGCCTCGACGAGGATTAAAGAGAAGTGGCACAACGGCCAGTTCACACCTGTGAAGTGTGAAATCATTCAACATCAGCAGCACTTGTTAGAATTGCAGACATTCGGCACGTCATTGTGATATCTCAGGTCTCGACTAGGATTAAAGTGAAGTGGTACAACGGCCACAGTTCACATCTATGAAGGGTAATATCATTCAACATCAGCAGCACTTGTTAGAATTGCAGACATTCGACACGTTATTGTGATATCTCAAGTCTCCACAAGGATTAAAGAGATGTGGCACAACAGCCACAGTTCACATCTGTGGACTGTAATATCATTCAACATCAGCAGCACTTGTTGCAATTGCAGACATTCGACACGTCACTGTGATATCTCGAGTCTCGACAAGGATTAAAGAGAAGTGGCACAACGGCCACAGTTCACATCTATGAAGGATAATATCGTTCAACATCAGATGCACTCGTTACAATTGCAAATAATTTTTTGTATTTTTTTTAATTTTTTTTAATTTTTTTATTCTTTTATTTTTTTTAATTTTTTTTATTTTTTTTATTTTTTTTATTTTTTTTTATTGTTCACATCTGTGAAGTGTAAAATCATTCATCATCAGCAGCACTTGTTACAATTGCAGACATTCGACGAGTAATTGTGATACCTCAAGTCTCGAAAAGGATTAAAGTGAAGTGGCACAACGTCCACAGTTCACATCTAGGAAGGGTAATATCATTCAACTACAGCAGCACTTGTTACAATTGCAGACATTCGACACGTTGTGATATCCCAAGTCTCCACAAGGACTAAAGAGAAGTGGCACAATGGCCACTGTTCAAATCTGTGAAGTTTACAGTCATTCAACATCAGCAGGACTTGTTACAATTGCAGACATTCGACAGGTACGATGGTATCTCGGGTCTCGACAAGGATTAAAGAGAAGTGGCACAACAGCCAGAGTTCACACCTATGAAGTGTAAAATCATTCAACATCAGCAGCACTTGTTACAATTGCAGACATTCGACTCGTCCCTGTGATATCTCAAGTCTCCACAAGGATTACACAGAAGTGGCACAACGGCCACACTTCACATCTATGAAGGGTAATATCATTCAACATCAGCAGCACTTGTTACCATTGCAGACATTCGACATGTCATTGTGATCTCATGTCTCGAATAGGATTAAAGAGAAGTGGCACAACGGCCACACTTCACACCTGTGAAGTGTGAAATCATTCAACATCAGCAGCACTTGTTACAATTGCAGACATTCGACACGTCACGATGATATTTCAAGTCTCGGCAAGGATTAAAGTGAAGTGGCAACACGGCTATAGTTCACATCTATGAAGGGTAATTTAGTTCAACATCAGCAGCAGTTGTTACAATTCCAGACGTTCGACACTTCACGATATATCAAGTTTCGGCAAGGATTAAAGAGAAGTGGCAAAACTCACAGTTCACATCTGCGAAGTGTAAAAACATCATCAGCAGCACTTGTTACAATTGCAGACATTCGACACGTCACTGCGATATCTCGAGAATCGACAAGGATTAAAGTGAAATGGCACAACGGCCACAGTTCACATCTGTTAAGTGTAAAATCATTCAACATCAGCAGCACTTGTTACAATTGCAGATATTCAACACGTCACGATATCTCAAGCCTCGAAAAGGATTAAACAGAAGTGGCACAACGGCCACAGTTCACATCTGTGAAGTGTGAAATCATTCAACATCAGCAGCACTTGTTACAATTGCAGACATTCGACAGGTCACGATGATATCTCAAGTCTCGACTAGGACTAAAGAGAAGTAGTTCAACGGCCACAGTTAACATTTGTGAGTGTAAAAACATTGAGCATAAGCAGCATTTGTTACAATTGCAGACATTCGACACGTCCCTGTGATATCTCAAGCCTCGACAAGGATTAAAGATGAGTGCACAACGGCCAATGTTCACATCTGTTAAGTGTAGAATCATTCAACATCAGCAACACTTGTTACAATTGCAGACATTCGACACGTCACGATGATATCTCAGGTCTCGACAAGGATTAAAGTGAGGTGGCACAACGGCCACAATTCACATCTGTGAAGTGTAAAATCATTCATCATCAGCAGCACTTGTTACAATTGCAGACATTCGACACGTTATTGTGATATCTCAAGTCTCGACAAGCATTATAGAGAAGTGGCAAAACGGCCACAGTTCAGAACTGTGAAGGCTAATATCATTCAACATCAGCAGCACTTGTTACAATTGCGGACATTCGACACGTCACGATATCTCAAGCGTCGGCAAAGATTAAAGAGAAGTGCCAGACGGTCACACTTCACATCTGTGAAGGGCAATATCATTCAACATCAACAGCACTTTTTACAATTGCAGACATTCGACACGTCAAGATGATATCTCAAGTCTCGACTAGGACAAAAGAGAAGTGGTACAACGGCCACAGCTCACATCTGTCAAGTGTAAAATCATTCAATATCGGCAGCATTTGTAACAATTGCAGACATTCGACACGTCCATGTGAAATCTCAAGTCTCGAATAGGATTTAAGAAAAATGGCAAAACGGCCAGTTCACACCTGTGAAGTGTGAAAGCATTCAACATCAGCAGCACTTGTTACAACTGCAGACAATCGACACGTTACTGTGATCTCATATCTCGACTAGGATTAAAGAGAAGTGGTACAACGGCCAGAGTTTAATCTGTTAAGTGTAAAATCATTCAATATCAGCAGCTTTTGTAACAATTGCAGACATTCGACAAGTCACTGTGATATCTCAAGTCTCGACAAGGTTTAAAGTGAAGTTGCACAATGGCCACTGTTCACATCTTTGAAGTGTAAAATCACTCAACATCAGCAGCACTTGCTACAATTGCAGACATTCGACACGTCACTGTGATATCTCAAGTCTCGACAAGGATTAAAGTGAAGTGGCACAAAGGCCACAGTTCACATCTATGAAGGGCAATATCATTCAACATCAGCAGCACTTGTTAGAATTGCAGACATTCGACACGTCCCTGTGATATCTCAAGCCTCGACAAGGATTAAAGAGAAGTGGCACAATGGCCAGTTCATACCTATGAAGTGTGAAATCATTCAACATCAGCAGCACTTGTTAGAATTGCAGACATTCGACACGCCATTGTGATATCTCAAGTCTCGACAAGAATTAAAGAGAAGTGGCAGAACGGCCACAGTTCACATATGTTAAGTGTAAAATCATTCAGCATCAGCAGCACTTGTTACAATTGCAGACATCCAACAGGTCACGATGGTATCTCGGGTCTCGACAAGGATTAAAGAGAAGTGGCACAACGGCCACAGTTCACATCTGTGAAGTGTGAAATCATTCAACATCAGCAGCACTTTTTACAATTGCAGACATTCGACACGTCACGATGATATCTCAAGTCTCGACAAGCCTTATAGAGATGTGGCAAAACGGCCACAGTTCACATCTGTGAAGGGTAATATAATTCAACATCAGCAGCACTTGTTACAATTGCAGACTTTCGACAGGTCACGATGGTATCTCGTGTCTCGACAAGGATTAAAGAGAAGTGGCACAACGGCCACAGTTCACATCTGTGAAGTGTAAAATCATTCAACATCAGCAGCACTTGTTACAATTGCAGACATTCGACACGTCATTGTGATATCTCAAGCCTCGACAAGGATTAAAGTGAAGTGGCACAACGGCCACAGTTCACATCTATGAAGGGTAATTTCATTCAACATCAGCAGCAGTTGCTACAATTGCAGACATTCGACACGTGACGATGATATCTCAAGTCACAAGGATTAAAGTGCAGTGGCACAACGGCCACAGTTCACATCTATGAAGGGTAATATCGTTCAACATCAGCAGCACTCGTTACAATTGCAATTTTTTTTTGTTATTATTTTTTAGTTTTTTTTGTTATTATTTTTTAGTTATGTTATTGTTTAGTTATGTTATTTTTTAGTTATGTTATTTTTTAGTTATGTTATTTTTTAGTTATGTTATTTTTGTTTTAGTTAGTCTTGTCAGTCTTGTCAGTCTTGTCAGTCTTGTCAGTCTTGTCAGTCTTGTCAGTCTTGTCAGTCTTGTCAGTCTTGTCAGTCTTGTCAGTCTTGTCAGTCTTGTCAGTCTTGTCAGTCTTGTCAGTCTTGTTATTTTTTTTATTTTTTTTATTTTTTTATTTTTTTTATTGTTCACATCTGTGAAGTGCAAAATCATTCAACATCAGCAGCACTTTTTACAATTGCACGCATTTGACAGGTCACGATGGTATCTCGGGTCTCGACAAGGATTAAAGAGAAGTGGCACAACGGCCACAGTTCACACCTGTGAAGTGTAAAATCATTCAACACCAGTAGCACTTGTTACAATTGCAGACATTCGACAAGTCACGATGGTATCTCAGGTCTCGACAAGGATTAAAGAGAAGTGGCACAACGCCAACAGTTCACATCTATGAAGGGTAATATGATTCAACATCAGCAGCACTTGTTAGAATTGCAGACATTCGACACGTCCCTGTGATATCTCAAGCCTCGACAAGGATTAAAGAGAAGTGGCACAACGGCCAGTTTACACCTGTGAAGTGTGAAATCATTCAACATCAGCAGCACTTGTTAGAATTGCAGACATTTGACACGTCCCTGTGATATCTCAAGCCTCGACAAGGATTAAAGAGAAGTGGCACAACGGCCAGTTTACACCTGTGAAGTGTGAAATCATTCAACATCAGCAGCACTTGTTAGAATTGCAGACATTCGACACGTCACGATGGTATATCAAGTCTCGACAAGGATTAAAGAGAAGTGGCACAACGGCCACAGTTCACATCTGTGAAGTGTAAAATCAATCAACATCAGCAGCACTTGTTACAATTGCAGACATTCGACATGTCATTGTGATATCTCAAGTCTCGACAAGGATTAAAGAGAAGTGGCACAACGGCTACTGTTCACATTTGTGAAGTGTAAAATCTTTGAGCATCAGCAGCATTTGTTGCTAATTCGGACATTGGACACGTCTTTGTGATATTTCAAGTCTCGACAAGGATTAAAGTGAAGTGGCAACACGGCCACAGTTCACATCTATGAAGGGTAGTTTCATTCAACATCAGCAGCACTTGTTACAATTGCAGACGTTCGACACGTCACTATGATATTTCAAGCCTCGAATATGATTAAAGAGAAGTGGCACAACGGCCACAGTTCACACCTGTGAAGTGTGAAATCATTCAACATCAGCAGCACTAGTTACAATTGCAGACATTCGACACGTCACAATCATATTTCAAGTCTCGACAAGGATTAAAGTTTAGTGGCCATAACTGCTACAGTTCACATCTATGAAGGGCAATTTAGTTCAACATCAGCAGCAGTTGTTACAATTGCAGCCGTTCAACACGTCACGATATATCAAATTTCGGCAAGGATTAAAGAGAAGTGGCAGAACGGCAACAGTTCACAGCTGTGAAGTGTAAAATTATTCAACATCAGCAGCACTTGTTACAATTGCAGACATTCGACCCGTCAAGATGATATCTGAAGTCTCGACTAGGACAAAAGAGAAGTGGTACAACGGCCACAGCTCACATCTGTCAAGTGTAAAATCATTCAATATCGGCAGCATTTCTAACAATTGAAGACATTCGACACGTCCATGTGAAATCTCAAGTCTCGAATAGGATTTAAGAAAAATGGCAAAACGGCCAGTTCACACCTGTGAAGTGTGAAAGCATTCAACATCAGCAGCACTTGTTACAACTGCAGACAATCGACACGTTACTGTGATCTCAGATCTCGACTAGGATTAAAGAGAAGTGGTACAACGGCCACAGTTTAATCTGTTAAGTGTAAAATCATTCAATATCAGCAGCTTTTGTAACAATTGCAGACATTCGACAAGTCCCTGTGATATCTCAAGTCTCGACAAGGTTTAAAGTGAAGTTGCACAATGGCCACTGTTCACATCTTTGAAGTGTAAAATCACTCAACATCAGCAGCACTTGCTACAATTGCAGACATTCGACACGTCACTGTGATATCTCAAGCCTCGACAAGGATTAAAGAGAAGTGGCACAACGGCCAGTTCACACCTGTGAAGTGTGAAATCATTCAACATCAGGCAGCACTTGTTAGAATTGCAGACATTCGACACGTCCCTGTGATATCTCAAGCCTCGAAAAGGATTAAAGAGAAGTGGCACAACGGCCAGTTCACACCTGTGAAGTGTGAAATCATTCAACATCAGCAGCACTTGTTAGAATTGCACATTCGACACGTCATTGTGATATCTCAAGCCTCGACAAGGATTAAAGGGAAGTGGTACAACGGCCACAATTCACATCTGTGAAGTGTACAGTCATTTAACATCAGCAGCACTTGTTACAATTGCAGACATTCGACAGGTCACGATGGTATCTCGGGTCTCGACAAGGATTAAAGAGAAGTGGCACAACGGCCACAGTTCACATCTGTGAAGTGTAAAATCATTCAACATCAGCAGCACTTGTTACAATTGCATACATTCGACCCGTCAAGATGATATCTCATGTCTCGACAAGCATTATACAGATGTAGCAAAACGGCCACAGTTCACATCTGTGAAGGGTAATATCATTCAACATCAGCAGCACTTTTTACAATTGCAGACATTCGACACGTTAAGATGATATCTCAAGTCGCAAGGATTAAAGTGAAGTGGCACAACGGCCACAGTTCACATCTATGAAGGGTAATATCGTTCAACATCAGCAGCACTCGTTACAATTGCAATTAATTTTTTGTATTTTTTTTATTTTTTTTATTTTTTTTTTTATTTTTTAATTTTTTTTTATTTTTTCTTATTTTTTTTATTTTTTTTAGTTTCTTTATTTCTTATTTTTTTATTTTTTTTATTTTTTTATTTTTTATGTTTTTATTTTTTTAATTTTTTTTTATTGTTCACATCTGTGAAGTGTAGTCATTCAACATCAGCAGCACTTGTTACAATTGCAGGCATTCGACATGTCGTTGTGATATCTCAAGTCACGACAAGGATTAAAGAGAAGTGGCACAACGGCCACTGTTCACACCTGTGAAGTGTGAAATCATTCAACATCAGCAGCACTTGTTAGAATTGCAGACATTCGACACGTCACGATGATATATCAAGTCTCGACAAGGATTAAAGAGAAGTGGCACAACGGCCACAGTTCACATCTGTGAAGTGTAAAATCATTGAACATCAGCAGCACTTGTTACAATTGCAGACATTCGACACGTCATTGCGATATCTCAAGCCTCGACAAGGATTAAAGAGAAGTGGTACAACGGCCACAATTCACATATGTGAAGTATATAGTCATTCAGCAACAGCAGCACTTGTTACAATTGCAGACATTCGACAGGTCACGATGGTATCTCGGGTCTCGACAAGGATTAAAGTGAAGTGGCACAACGGCCACAGTTCACACTTGTGAAGTGTAAAATCATTCATCAGCAGCACTTGTTACAATTGCAGAATTTGGACAGGTCACGATGATATCTCGGGTCTCGACAAGGATTAAAGAGAAGTGGCACAACGGCCACAGTTCACACCTGTGAAGTGTAAAATCATTCAAAATCAGCAGCACTTGTTACAATTGCAGAATTTGGACAGGTCAAGATGGTATCTCGGGTCTCGACAAGCATTAAAGAGAAGTGGCACAACGGCCACAGTTCACATCTGTGAAGTGTAAAATCATTCACATCAGCAGCACTTGTTACAATTGCAGACATTCGACGAGTAATTGTGATACCTCAAGTCTCGAAAAGGATTAAAGTGAAGTGGCACAACGTCCACAGTTCACATCTATGAAGGGTAATATCATTCAACATCAGCAGCACTTGTTAGAATTGCAGATATTCGAGACGTCCCTGTGATATCTCAAGCCTCGACAAGGATTAAAGAAGTGGCACAACGGCCAGTTCACAACTGTGAAGGCTAATATCATTCAAAATCAGCAACACTTGTTACAATTGCATAGATTCTACATGTCATTGTGATATCTCAAGTCACACAAGGATTAAAGAGAAGTGGCACAACGGCCACTGTTCACATCTGTGAACTGTAATATCATTCAACATCAGCAGCACTTGTTGCAATTGCAGACATTCGACACGTTATTGTGATATCTCAAGTCTCCACAAGGATTAAAGCGAAGTGGCACAACAGCCACAGTTCACATCTGTGAAGTGTAATATCATTCACCATCAGCAGCTCCTGTTACAATTGCAGACATTCGACACGTCATTGTGATATCTCAAGTCTCGACAAGGATTAAAGAGAAGTGGCACAACGGCCACAGTTCACATCTGTGAAGTGTAAAATTATTCAACATCAGCAACACTTGTTACAATTGCAGACATTCGACACGTCGCGATGATATCTCAAGTTTCGACAAGAATTAAAGTGAAGTGGTACAACGGCCACAGTTCACATCTATGAAGGGTAATATCGTTCAACATCAGCAGCACTTGTTACGATTGCAGAATTTGGACAGGTCACGATGGTATCTCGGGTCTCGACAAGGATTAAAGAGAAGTGGCACAACGGCCACAGTTCACATCTGTGAAGGGTAATTTCATTCAACATCAGCAGCACTTGTTACAATTGCAGACATTCGACATGTCACGATGATTTTTCAAGTGTCGACAAGGATTAAAGAGAAGTGGCACAAGGGCCAGTTCACACCTGTGAAGTGTGAAATCATTCAACATCAGCAGCACTTGTTAGAATTGCAGACATTCGACATGTCATTGTGATATCTCAAGTCTCGACAAGGATTAAAGAGAAGTGGCACAACAGCCACAGTTCACATCTGTGAAGGGTAAAATCATTCAACATCAGCAACACTTGTTACAATTGCAGACATTAGACATGTCACGATGATTTTTCAAGTGTCGACAAGGATTAAAGTGAAGTGGCAACACGGCCACAGTTCACATCTATGAAGGGTAATTTCATTCAACATCAGCAGCAGTTGTTACAATTGCAGACATTCGACACGTGACGATGATATCTCAAGTCACAAGGATTAAAGTGAAGTGGCACAACGGCCACAGTTGACATCTATGAAGGGTAATATCATTCATCATCAGCAGCACTTGTTACAATTGCAGACATTCGACACGTCAAGATGATATCTCAAGTCTCGACTAGGATAAACGAGAAGTGGTACAACGGCCACAGTTCCCATCTGTTAAGTGTAAAATCATTCAATATCAGCAGCATCTGTAACAATTGCAGACATTCGACACGTCACTGTGATATCTCAAGTCTCGACAAGGATTAAAGAGAAGTGGCACAACGGCCACTGTTTATATCTGTGAAGTGTAAAATCATTAAACATCAGCAGCACTTGTTACAATTGCAGACATTCGACACGTCCATGTGATATCTCAAGTCTCGAATAGGATTAAAGAAAAATGGCACAACGGCCAGTTCACACCTGTGAAGTGTGAAATCATTCAACATCAGCAGCACTTGTTACAACTGCAGACAATCGACACGTTACTGTGATCTTAGATCTCGACAAGGATTAAAGAGAAGTGGCACAACGGCCACTGTTCACAGCTGTTAAGTGTAAAATCATTCAACATCAGCAGCACTTGTTACAATTGCAGACATTCGACTCGTCATTGTTATATCCCAAGTCTCCACAAGGAGTAAAGAGAAGTGGCACAACGGCCACTGTTCACATCTATGAAGGGTAATATCGTTCAACATCAGCAGCACTTGTTACAATTGCAGAATTTGGACAGGTCACGATGGTATCTCGTGTCTCGACAAGCATTAAAGAGAAGTGGCACAACGGCCACAGTTCACATCTGTGAAGTGTAAAATCATTCATCATCAGCAGCACTTGTTACAATTGCAGACATTCGACGAGTAATTGTGATACCTCAAGTCTCGACAAGGATTAAAGAAAAGTAGCACAACGGCCACAGTTCACATCTATGAAGGTTAACATCATTCAACATCAGCAGCACTTGTTACAATTGCAGACATTCGACAAGGTACGATGGTATCTCGGGTCTCGACAAGGATTAAAGAGAAGTGGCAAAACGGCCAGTTCACAACTGTGAAGGCTAATATCATTCAACATCAGCAACACTTGTTACAATTGCAGACATTCGACATGTCATTGTGATATCTCAAGTCACGACAAGGATTAAAGAGAAGTGGCACAACGGCCACTGTTCACATCTGTGAACTGTAATATCGTTCAACATCAGCAGCACTTGTTGCAATTGCAGACATTCGACACGTTATTGTGATATCTAAAGTCTCCACAAGGATTAAAGAGATGTGGCACAACAGCCATAGTTCACATCTGTGAAGTGTAATATCATTCAACATCAGCAGCTCTTATGACAATTGCAGACATTCGACACGTCACGATGATATCTCAAGTCTCGACAAGCAATATAGAGAAGTGGCACAACGGCCAAAGTTCACATCTGTGAAGTGTAAAATCATTCAACATCAGCAACACTTGTTACAATTGCAGACATTCGACACGTCCCTGTGATATCTCAAGCCTCGACAAGGATTAAAGAGAAGTGGCACAACGGCCACAGTGCACATCTGTGAAGTGTAAAATCAATCAACATCAGCAGCACATGTTACAATTGCAGACATTCGACATGTCATTATGATATCTCAAGTCTCGACAAGCATTATAGAGAAGTGGCAAAACGGCCACAGTTCACATCCGTGAACTGTAATATCATTCAACATCAGCAGCACTTGTTACAATTGCAGACATTCGACATGTCATTGTGATATCTCAAGTAAGACAAGGATTAAAGAGAAGTGGCACAACGGCCACTGTTCACATCTGTGAACTGTAATATCATTCAACATCAGCAGCACTTGTTACAATTGCAGACATTCGACACGTTATTGTGATATCTCAAGTCACAAGGATTAAAGTGAAGTGGCACAACGGCCACAGTTCACATCTATGAAGGGTAATATCATTCATCAGCAGCACTTGTTACAATTGCAGATATTCGACACGTTATTGTGATATCTCAAGTCTCGAATAGGATTAATGAGAAGTGGCACAACGGCCACATTTCACACCTGGGAAGTGTGAAATCATTCAACATCAGCAGCACTTGTTACAATTGCAGACATTCGACATGTCACGATGATTTTTCAAGTCTCGACAAGGATTAAAGTGAAGTGGCAACACGGCCACACTTCACATCTATGAAAGGTACTTTCATTCAACATCAGCAGCAGTTGTTACAATTGCAGACATTCGACACGTGACGATGATATCTCAAGTCACAAGGATTAAAGTGAAGTGGCACAACGGCCACAGTTCACATCTATGAAGGGTAATATCATTCATCATCAGCAGCACTTGTTACAATTGCAGACACTCGACACGTCACTGATATCTCAAGTCTCGAATATGATTAAAGCGAAGTGGCACAACGGCCACAATTCACATCTGTGAAGTGTACAGTCATTCAACATCAGCAGCACTTGTTACAATTGCAGACATTCGACACGTCACGATGATATATCAAGTTTCGACAAGGATTAAAGAGAAGTGGCACAACGGCCACAGTTCACATCTATGAAGGGTAATATCATTCAACATCAGCAGCACTTGTTACAATTGCAGACATTCGACATGTCATTGTGATATCTCAAGTCTCGAATATGATTAAAGCGAAGTGGCACAGCGGCCACAGTTCGCATCTGTGAAGTGTAAAATCATTCAACATCAGCAGCACTTTTTACAATTGCAGACATTCGACACGTCCCTGTGATATCTCAAGCCTCGACAAGGATTAAAGAGAAGTGGCACAAGGGCCAGTTCACACCTGTGAAGTGTGAAATCATTCAACATCAGCAGCACTTTTTAGAATTGCAGACATTCGACATGTCATTGTGATATCTCAAGTCTCGACATGCATTATAGACAAGTGGCAAAACGGCCACAGTTCACAACTGTGAAGGCTAATATCATTCATCAGCAGCAGCACTTGTTACAATTGCAGACATTCGACACGTCAAGATGATATCTCATGTCTCGACTAGGATAAAAGAGAAGTGGTACAACGGCCACAGTTCCCATCTGTTAAGTGTAAAGTCATTCAATATCAGCAGCATTTGTAACAATTGCAGACATTCGACACGTCACTGTGATATCTCAAGTCTCGAATAGGATTAAAGAAAAATGGCACAACGGCCAGTTCACACCTGTGAAGTGTGAAATCATTCAACATCAGCAGCACTTGTTACAACTGCAGACAATCGACACGTTACTGTGATCTTAGATCTAGACTAGGATTAAAGAGAAGTGGTACAACGGCCACTGTTCACATCTGTTAAGTGTAAAATCATTCAACATCAGCAGCACTTGTTACAATTGCAGACATTCGACTCGTCATTGTGGTATCCCAAGTCTCCACAAGGAGTAAAGAGAAGTGGCACAACGGCCACAGTTCACATCTATGAAGGGTAATATCATTCAACATCAGCAGCACTTGTTAGAATTGCAGACATTCGACACGTCCCTGTGATATCTCAAGCCTCGACAAGGATTAAAGAGAAGTGGCACAACGGCCAGTTCACAACTGTGAAGGCTAATATCATTCAACATCAGCAACACTTGTTACAATTGCAGACATTCGACACGTCCCTGTGATATCTCAAGCCTCGACAAGGATTAAAGAGATGTGGCACAACAGCCATAGTTCACATCTGTGAAGTGTAATATCATTCAACATCAGCAGCACTTGTTACAGTTGCAGACATTCGACACGTTATTGTGATATCCCAAGTCTCCACAAGGACTAAAGAGAAGTGGCACAATGGCCACTGTTCACATCTGTGAAGTTTACAGTCATTCAACATCAGCAGCACTTGTTACAATTCCAGACATTCGACAGGTCACGATGGTATTTCGAGTCTCAACAACAATTAAACAGAAGTGGCACAACGGCCACAGTTCACATCTGAAGTGTGAAATCATTCGACATCAGCAGCACTTGTTACAATTGCAGACATTCGACATGTCACTGTAATATCTCAAGTCTCGACAAGGATTAAAGTGAAGTGGCACAATGGCCACTGTTCACATTTGTGAAGTGTAAAATCATTGAGCATCAGCAGCATTTGTTGCTATTGCAGACATTGGACACGTGTTTGTGATATTTCAAGTCTCGACAAGGATTAAAGAGGAGTGGTACAACGGCCACAGTTCACATCTGTGAAGTGTAAGATCATTCAACATCAGCAGCACTTGTTACAATTGCAGACATTCGACACGTCCCTGTGATATCTCAAGCCTCGACAAGGATTAAAGAGAAGCGGCACAACGGCCAGTTCACACCTGTGAAAGGTGAAATCATTCAACATCAGCAGCACTTGTTAGAATTGCAGACATTCGACACGTCCCTGTGATATCTCAAGCCTCGACAAGGATTAAAGAGAAGTGGCACAACGGCCAGTTCACACCTGTGAAGTGTGAAATCATTCAACATCAGCAGCACTTATTAGAATTGCAGACATTGGACACGTCATTGTGATATCTCAAGCCTCGACAAGGATTAAAGAGAAGTGGTACAACGGCCACAATTCACATCTGTGAAGTGTACAGTCATTCAACATCAGCAGCACTTGTTACAATTGCAGACATTCGACACGTCACGATGATATCTCAAGTCTCGACAAGGATTAAAGAGAAGTGGCACAACGGCCACAGTTCACATCTGTGAAGTGTAAAATCATTCAACATCAGCAGCACTTGTTACAATTGCAGACATTCGACACGTCACGATGGTATCTCGGGTCTCGACAAGGATTAAAGGGAAGTGGCACAACGGCCACATTTCACATCTGTGAAGTGCAATATCATTCAACATCAGCAGCACTTGTTACAATTGCAGACATTCGACACGTCACGATGATATCTCAAGACTCGACAAGGATTAAAGAGAAGTGGCAAAACGGCCACAGTTCACACCTGTGAAGTGTAAAATCATTCAACATCAGCAGCACTTGTTACAATTACAGACATTCCACAGGTCACGATGGTATCTTGAGTCTCCACAAGGATTAAACAGAAGTGGCACAACGGCCACAGTTCACATCTGTGAAGTGTGAAATCATTCAACATCAGCAGCAGTTGTTACAATTGCAGACATTCGACACGTCACGATGATATATCAAATCTCGACAAGGATTAAAGAGAAGTGGCACAAGGGCCAGTTCACACCTGTGAAGTGTGAAATCATTCAACATCAGCAGCACTTGTTAGAATTGCAGACATTCGACACGTCACGATGATATATCAAGTCTCCACAAGGATTAAAGAGAAGTGGCACAACGGCCACAGTTCACATTTGTGAAGGGTACAGTCATTCAACATCAGCAGCACTTGTTACAATTGCAGGCATTCGACAGGTCACGATGGTATCTCGGGTCTCGACAAGGATTAAAGAAAAATGGCACAACGGCCAGTTCACACCTGTGAAGTGTGAAATCATTCAACATCAGCAGCACTTGTTACAACTGCAGACAATCGACACGTTACTGTGATCTCAGATCTCGACTAGGATTAAAGAGAAGTGCACAACGGCCACTGTTCACATCTATGAAGGGTAATATCATTCAACATCAGCAGCACTTGTTAGAATTGCAGACATTCGACACGTCCCTGTGATATCTCAAGCCTCGATAAGGATTAAAGAGAAGCGGCACAACGTCCAGTTCACACCTGTGAAGTGTGAAATCATTCAACATCAGCAGCACTTGAGAAATTGCAGACATTCGACACGTCGTTGTGATATCTCAAGCCTCGACAAGGATTAAAGAGAAGTGGTACAACGGCCACAATTCACATCTGTGAAGTGTACAGTCATTCAACATCAGCAGCACTTGTTAGAATTGCAGACATTCGACACGACATTGTGATATCTCAAGTCTCGACAAGGATTAAAGAGAAGTGGCACAACGGCCACAGTTCACATCTGTGAAGGGTAATATCATTCAACATCAGCAGCACTTGTTACAATTGCAGACATTCGACTCGTCATTGTGATATCTCAAGTTTCGACAAGGATTAAAGTGAAGTGGCACAATGGCCACTGTTCACATTTGTGAAGTGTAAAATCATTGAGCATCAGCAGCATTTGTTGCTATTGCAGACATTGGACACGTGTTTGTGATATTTCAAGTCTCGACAAGGATTAAAGAGGAGTGGTACAACGGCCACAGTTCACATCTGTGAAGAGTAAGATCATTCAACATCAGCAGCACTTATTAGAATTGCAGACATTCGACACGTCCCTGTGATATCTCAAGCCTCGACAAGGATTAAAGAGAAGTGGCACAACGGCCAGTTCACACCTGTGAAGTGTGAAATCATTCAACATCAGCAGCACTTATTAGAATTGCAGACATTCGACACGTCATTGTGATATCTCAAGCCTCGACAAGGATTAAAGAGAAGTGGTACAAGGGCCACAATTCACATCTGTGAAGTGTACAGTCATTCAGCATCAGCAGCACTTGTTACAATTGCAGACATTCGACACGTCATTGTGATATCTCAAGTTTCGACAAGGATTAAAGTGAAGTGGCACAATGGCCACTGTTCACATCTCTGAAGGGCAATATCAATGAACATCGGCAGCACTTGTTAAATTGCAGACATTCGACACGTCCCTGTGATATCTCAAGTCCTGAGAAGAATTAAAGTGAAGTGGCACAACGGCCACAGTTCATATCTATGAAAGGTAATATCGTTCAACATCAGCAGCACTCGTTACAATTGCAATTAATTTTTTGTATTTTTTTTTAATTTTTTTATTTTTTGTATTTTCTTATTTTTTTTATTTATGTTTATTTTCTTTATTTTTTTTATTTTTTTATATTTTTTTTATTTTTTTTATTATATTATTTTTTTTATTGTTCACATCTGTGAAGTGTACAGTCATTCAACATCAGCAGCACTTGTTACAATTGCAGACATTCGACACGTCCCTGTGATATCTCAAGTCTCCACAAGGATTAACGAGATGGGGCACAACAGCCACAGTTCACATCTGTGAAGTATAATATCATTCAACATCAGCAGCACTTGTTACAATTGCAGACATTCGACATGTCATTGTGATATCTCAAGTCACGACAAGGATTAAAGAGAAGTGGCACAACGGCCACAGTTCTCAACTATGAAATGTAAAATCATTCAACATCAGCAGCACTTGTTACAATTGCACACATTTGACAGGTCACGATGGTATCTCGGGTCTCGACAAGGATTAAAGAGAAGTGGCACAACGGCCTCAGTTCACACCTGTGAAATGTAAAATCATTCAACATCAGCAGCACTTGTTACAATTGCAGAATTTGGACAGGTCACGATGGTATCTCGGGTCACGACAAGAATTAAAGAGAAGTGGCACAACGGCCACAGTTCACATCTATGAAGGGTAATATCATTCAACATCAGCAGCACTTGTTAGAATTGCAGACATTCGACAAGTCACGATGGTATCTCGGGTCTCGACAAGGATTAAAGAGAAGTGGCACAACGGCCACAGTTCACATCTATGAAGGGTAATATCATTCAACATCAGCAGCACTTGTTACAATTGCAGAATTTGGACAGGTCACGATGGTATCTCGGGTCTCGACAAGAATTAAAGAGAAGTGGCACAACGGCCACAGTTCACATCTATGAAGGGTAATATCATTCAACATCAGCAGCACTTGTTAGAATTGCAGACATTCGACAAGTCACGATGGTATCTCGGGTCTCGACAAGGATCAAAGAGAAGTGGCACAACGGCCACAGTTCACATCTATGAAGGGTAATATCATTCAACATCAGCAGCACTTGTTAGAATTGCAGACATTCGACAAGTCACGATGGTATCTCGGGTCTCGACAAGGATTAAAAGAGAAGTGGCACAACGGCCACAGTTCACATCTATGAAGGGTAATATCATTCAACATCAGCAGCACTTGTTAGAATTGCAGACATTCGACAAGTCACGATGGTATCTCAAGCCTCGACAAGGATTAAAGAGAAGTGGCACAACGGCCACAGTTCACATCTGTGAACTGTAATATCATTCAGTATCAGCAGCACTTGTTGCAATTGCAGACATTCGACACGTTATTGTGATATCTCAAGTCTCCACAAGGATTAAAGAGAAGTGGCACAACAGCCACAGTTCACATCTGTGAAGTGTAATATCATTAAACATCAGCAGCACTTGTTACAATTGCAGACATTCGACACGTCCATGTGATATCTCAAGTCTCGACAAGGATTAAAGTGAAGTGGCACAACGGCCACAGTTCGCATCTATGAAGGGTAATATCATTCAACATCAGCAGCACTTGTTACAATTGCAGACATTCGACACGTCACTGTGATATCTCAAGTTTCGACAAGGATTAAAGTGAAGTGGCACAATGGCCACTGTTCACATCTATGAAGGGCAATATCGTTCAACATCAGCAGCACTCGTTACAATTGCAATTAATTTTTTGTATTTTTTTCTATTTTTTGTATTTTTTGTATTTTTTTTAATTTGTTTATTTTTTGCATTTTTTAATTTTTTTATTTTTTTTATTTTATTTATTTTTTTTATTTTTTTTATTTTTTTATTTTTTTTATTTTTTTTATTTTTTTTATTTTTTTTTATATTTTTATTTTTTTTTATTTTTTTATTTTTTTATTTTTTTTATTGTTCACATCTGTGAAGTGTACAGTCATTCAACATCAGCAGAACTTGTTACAATTGCAGACATTCGACACGTTCCTGTGATATCTCAAGTCTCCACAAGGATTAACGAGATGTGGCACAACAGCCACAGTTCACATCTGTGAAGTGTAATATCATTCAACATCAGCAGCACTTGTTACAATTGCAGACATTCGACATGTCATTGTGATATCTCAAGTCTCGACAAGAATTAAAGTGAAGTAGCACAACGGCTACAGTTCACACCTGTGAAGTGTAAAATCATTCAACATCAGCAGCACTTGTTACAATTGCAGAATTTGGACAGGTCACGATGGTATCTCGGGTCTCGACAAGAATTAAGTGAAGTGGCACAACGGCCACAGTTCACATCTATGAAGGGTAATATGGTTCAACATCAGCAGCACTCGTTACAATTGCAATTAATTTTTTGTATTTTTTGTAATTTTTTTATTTTTTTCATTTTTTTATTTTTTTTATTTTTTTATTTTCTTTATTTTCTTTATTTTTTTTTTATTTTTTTTATTATTTTTATCATTTTTATTTTTTTTTATTTTTTTTGTTTTTATTTTTTTTATTTTTTTTTATTGTTCACATCTGTGAAGTGTACAGTCATTCAACATCAGCAGCACTTGTTACAATTGCAGACATTCGACATATTGTGATATCTCAAGTCACGACAAGGATTAAAGAGAAGTGGCACAACGGCCACTGTTCACACCTGTGAAGTGTGAAATCATTCAACATCAGCAGCACTTGTTAGAATTGCAGACATTCGACACGTCCCTGTGATATCTCAAGCCTCGACAAGGATTAAAGAGAAGCGGCACAACGGCCACTGTTCACACCTGTGAAGTGTGAAATCATTCAACATCAGCAGCACTTGTTAGAATTGCAGACATTCGACACGTCCCTGTGATATCTCAAGCCTCAACAAGGATTATAGTGAATTGGCACAACGGCCACAATTAACATCTGTGAAGTGTACAGTCATTCAACAACAGCAGCACTTGTTACAATTGCAGACATTCGACAGGTCACGATGGTATCTCGGGTCTCGACAAGGATTAAAGTGAAGTGGCACAACGGCCACAGTTCACATTTATGAAGGGTAATATCGTTCAACATCAGCAGCACTCGTTACAATTGCAATTAATTTTTTGTATTTTTTTTTAATTTTTTGTATTTTAATTTTTTAATTTTTTAATTTTTTTAATTTTTTTATTTTTTGTATTTTTTTGTATTTTTTTTATTTTTTTTTTAATTTTTTTAATTATTTTTTTTTATTTTTTTTATTTTTTTTATTTTTTTTA
>CM060985.1:14977044-14989544 GCA_030765065.1 Deroplatys truncata
TTAACATCAGCAACACTTGTTACAATTGCATACATTCTACATGTCATTGTGATATCTCAAGTCACAAGGATTAAAGAGAAGTGGCACAACGGCCACTGTTCACATCTGTGAACTGTAATATCATTCAACATCAGCAGCACTTGTTGCAATTGCAGACATTCGACACGTTATTGTGATATCTCAAGTCTCGACAAGGATTAAAGAGAAGTGGCAAAACGGTCACAGTTCACATCTGTGAGGTGTAAAATCATTCAACATCAACAGCACTTGTTACAATTGCAGACATTCGACACGTCATTTTGATATCTCAAGTCTCGACAAGGATTAAAGAGAAGTGGCACAACGGCCACAGTTCACATCTGTGAAGGGTGTTATCATTCAACATCAGCAGCAATTGTTACAATTGCAGACATTCGACTCGTCATTGTGATATCCCAAGTCTCGACAAGGATTAAAGAGAAGTGGCACAACGGCCGCAGTTCGCATCTATGAAGGGTAATATCATTCAACATCAGCAGCACTTGTTACAATTGCAGACATTCGACACGTTATTGTGATATCTCAAGTCTCCACAAGGATTAACGAGATGTGGCACAACAGCCACAGTTCGCATCTATGAAGGGTAATATCATTCAACATCAGCAGCACTTGTTAGAATTGCAGACATTCGACACGTCCCCGTGATATCTCAAGCCTCGACAAGGATTAAAGAGAAGTGGCACAACGGCCAGTTCACAACTGTGAAGGCTAATATCATTCAACATCAGCAGCACTCGTTACAATTGCAATTAATTTTTTGTATTTTTTTTAATTCTTTTATTTTTTGTATTTTTTTTTTAATTCTTTTATTTTTTGTATTTTTTTTTTAATTTTTTTATTTTTTTATGTTATTTTTTTTATTTTTTTTATTTTTTTTTTTTTTATTTTTTTTATTGTTCACATCTGAAGTGTACAGTCATTCAACATTAGCAGCACTTGTTACAATTGCAGACATTCGACACGTCCCTGTGATATCTCAAGTCTCCACAAGGATTAACGAGATGTGGCACAACAGCCACAGTTCACATCTGTGAAGTGTAATATCATTCAACATCAGCAGCACTTGTTACAATTGCAGACATTCGACACGTCCATGTGATATCTCAAGTCTCGACAAGAATTAAAGTGAAGTGGCACAATGGCCACTGTTCAAATCTGTGAAGTGTACAGTCATTCGACATCAGCAGCACTTAGTACAGTTGCACACATTTGACAGGTCACGATGGTATCTCGGGTCTCGACTAGGATTAAAGAGAAGTGGCACAACGGCCACAGTTCACACCTGTGAAGTGTAAAATCATTCAACATCAGAAGCACTTGTTACAATTGCAGAATTTGGACAGGTCACGATGGTATCTCGTGTCTCGACAAGAATTAAAGAGAAGTGGCACAACGGCCACAGTTCACACCTGTGAAGTGTAAAATCATTCAACATCAGCAGCACTTGTTAGAATTGCAGACATTCGACACGTCCCTGTGATATCTCAAGCCTCGACAAGGATTAAACAGAAGTGGCACAACGGCCAGTTCACACCTGTGAAGTGTGAAATCATTCAACATCAGCAGCACTTGTTAGAATTGCAGACATTCGACACGTCATTGTGATATCTCAAGCCTCGACAAGGATTAAAGTGAAGTGGCACAACGGCCACAGTTCACATCTATGAACGGTAATTTCATTCAACATCAGCAGCAGTTGTTACAATTGCAGACATTCGACACGTGACGATGATATCTCAAGTCGCAAGGATTAAAGTGAAGTGGCACAACGGCCACAGTTCACATCTATGAAGGGTAATATCGTTCAACATCAGCAGCACTCGTTACAATTGCAATTAATTTTTTGTATTTTTTGTATTTTTTGTATTTTTTTTATTTTTTATTATTTTTATTTTTTTGTTTTTATTTTTTTAATTTTTTTTTATTGTTCACATCTGTGAAGCGTAGTCATTCAACATCAGCAGCACTTGTTACAATTGCAGGCATTCGACATGTCATTGTGATATCTCAAGTCACGACAAGGATTAAAGAGAAGTGCCACAACGGCCACTGTTCACACCTGTGAAGTGTGAAATCATTCAACATCAGCAGCACTTGTTAGAATTGCAGACATTCGACACGTCCCTGTGATATCTCAAGCCTCGACAAGGATTAAAGAGAAGCGGCACAACGGCCAGTTCACACCTGTGAAGTGTGAAATCATTCAACATCGGCAGCACTTGTTAGAATTGCACACATTTGACAGGTCACGATGGTATCTCGGGTCTCGACAAGGATTAAAGAGAAGTGGCACAACGGCCACAGTTCACACTTGTGAAGTGTAAAATCATTCATCAGCAGCACTTGTTACAATTGCAGAATTTGGACAGGTCACGATGGTATCTCGGGTCTCGACAAGGATTAAAGAGAAGTGGCACAACGGCCACAGTTCACACCTGTGAAGTGTAAAATCATTCAACATCAGCAGCACTTGTTACAATTGCAGAATTTGGACAGGTCACGATGGTATCTCGGGTCTCGACAAGCATTAAAGAGAAGTGGCACAACGGCCACTGTTCACATCTATGAACTGTAATATCATTCAACATCAGCAACACTTTTTGCAATTGCAGACATTCGACACGTTATTGTGATATCTCAAGTCTCGACAAGGATTAAAGAGAAGTGGCAAAACGGCCACAGTTCACATCTGTGAGGTGTAAAATCATTCAACATCAGCAGCACTTGTTACAATTGCAGACATTCGACACGTCATTGTGATATCTCAAGTCTCGACAAGGATTAAAGAGAAGTGGCACAACGGCCACAGTTCACATCTGTGAAGGGTGTTATCATTCAACATCAGCAGCACTTGTTACAATTGCAGACATTCGACACGTCACGATGATATCTCAAGTTTCGACAAGGATTAAAGTGAAGTGGTACAACGGCCACAGTTCACATCTATGAAGGGTAATATCGTTGAACATCAGCAGCACTTGTTACGATTGCAGAATTTGGCCAGGTCACGATGGTATCTCGGGTCTCGACAAGGATTAAAGAGAAGTGGCACAACGGCCACAGTTCACAACTGTGAAGTGTAAAATCATTCATCATCAGCAGCACTTGTTACAATTGCAGACATTCGACGAGTAATTGTGATACCTCAAGTCTCGACAAGGATTAAAGAGAAGTGGCACAACGGCCAGTTCACAACTGCGAAGGCTAATATCATTCAACATCAGCAACACTTGTTACAATTGCAGACATTCGACATGTCATTGTGATATCTCAAGTCACGACGAGGATTAAAGAGAAGTGGCACAACGGCCACTGTTCACATCTGAGAAATGTAATATCATTCAACATCAGCAGCACTTGTTGCAATTGCAGACATTTGACACGTTATTGTGATATCTAAAGTCTCCACAAGGATTAAAGAGATGTGGCACAACAGCCACAGTTCACATCTGTGAAGTGTAATATCATTCAACATCAGCAGCACTTATGACAATTGCAGACATTCGACACGTCACGATGATATCTCAAGTCTCGACAAGCAATATAGAGAAGTGGCACAATGGCCAAAGTTCACATCTGTGAAGTGTAAAAACATTCAGCATCAGCAGCACTTGTTACAGTTGCAGACATTCGACACGTTATTGTGATACCCCAAGTCTCCACAAGGACTAAAGAGAAGTGGCACAATGGCCACTGTTCACATCTGTGAAGTGTACAGTCATTCAACATCAGCAGCACTTGTTACAATTCCAGACATTCGACAGGTCACGATGGTATCTCGAGTCTCGACAAGGATTAAAGAGAAGTGGCACAACGGCCACAGTTCACATCTATGAAGGTTAATATAATTCAACATCAGCAGCACTTTATACAATAGCAGACATTCGACAGGTCACGATGGTATCTCGTGTCTCGGCAAGGATTAAAGAGAAGTGGCACAACGACCACAGTTCACATCTGTGAAGGGTAATATTCAACATCAGCAACACTTGTTGCAATTGCAGACTTTCGACAAGTCCCTGTGATATCTCAAGTCTCGACAAGGATTAAAGTGAAGTGGCACAACGACCACTGTTCACATCTGTTAAGTGTATAATCATTTAACATCAGCAGCACTTGTTACAATTGCAGACATTCGGCACGTCATTGTGATATCTCAGGTCTCGACTAGGATTAAAGAGATGTGGCACAACCGCCACAGTTCACATCTGTTAAGTGTGAAATCATTCAACATCAGTAGCACTTTTACAATTGCAGACATTCGACACGCCATTGTGATATCTCAAGTCTCGACAAGAATTAAAGAGAAGTGGCAGAACGGCCACAGTTCACATATGTTAAGTGTAAAATCATTCAGCATCAGCAGCACTTGTTACAATTGCAGACATCCAACAGGTCACGATGGTATCTCGGGTCTCGACAAGGATTAAAGAGAAGTGGCACAACGGCCACAGTTCACATCTGTGAAGTGTACAGTCATTCAACATCAGAGGCACTTGTTTCAATTGCAGACATTCGACCCGTCATTGTGATATCTCAAGCCTCGACAAGGATTAAAGTGAAGTGGCACAACGGCGACAGTTCACATCTATGAAGGGTAATTTCATTCAACATCAGCAGCAGTTGTTACAATTGCAGACATTCGACACGTGACGATGATATCTCAAGTCACAAGGATTAAAGTGAAGTGGCACAACGGCCACAGTTCACATCTATGAAGGGTAATATCGTTCAACATCAGCAGCACTCGTTACAATTGCAATTTTTTTTTTGTTATTATTTTTTAGTTTTTTTTGTTATTATTTTTTATTTTTTTTTATTTTTTAGTTATGTTAGTCTTGTTATGTTAGTCTTGTTAGTCTTGTTATGTTAGTCTTGTTAGTCTTGTTATGTTAGTCTTGTTAGTCTTGTTATGTTAGTCTTGTTAGTCTTGTTATGTTAGTCTTGTTAGTCTTGTTATGTTAGTCTTGTTAGTCTTGTTAGTCTTGTTATGTTAGTCTTGTTAGTCTTGTTAGTCTTGTTATGTTAGTCTTGTTATGTTAGTCTTGTTAGTCTTGTTAGTCTTGTTAGTCTTGTTAGTCTTGTTAGTCTTGTTAGTCTTGTTAGTCTTGTTAGTCTTGTTAGTCTTGTTAGTCTTGTTAGTCTTGTTAGTCTTGTTAGTCTTGTTAGTCTTGTTAGTCTTGTTAGTCTTGTTAGTCTTGTTAGTCTTGTTAGTCTTGTTAGTCTTGTTAGTCTTGTTAGTCTTGTTAGTCTTGTTAGTCTTGTTAGTCTTGTTAGTCTTGTTAGTCTTGTTAGTCTTGTTAGTCTTGTTAGTCTTGTTAGTCTTGTTAGTCTTGTTAGTCTTGTTAGTCTTGTTAGTCTTGTTAGTCTTGTTAGTCTTGTTAGTCTTGTTAGTCTTGTTATTTTTTTTATTTTTTTTTATTTTTTTTATTTTTTTTATTGTTCACATCTGTGAAGTGCAAAATCATTCAACATCAGCAGCACTTTTTACAATTGCACACATTTGACAGGTCACGATGGTATCTCGGGTCTCGACAAGGATTAAAGAGAAGTGGCACAACGGCCACAGTTCACACCTGTGAAATGTAAAATCATTCAACATCAGCAGCACTTGTTACAATTGCAGAATTTGGACAGGTCACGATGGTATCTCGGGTCTCGACAAGGATTAAAGAGAAGTGGCACAACGGCCACAGTTCACACCTGTGAAGTGTAAAATCATTCAACATCAGTAGCACTTGTTACAATTGCAGACATTCGACAAGTCACGATGGTATCTCAGGTCTCGACAAGGATTAAAGAGAAGTGGCACAACGGCAACAGTTCACATCTATGAAGGGTAATATGATTCAACATCAGCAGCACTTGTTAGAATTGCAGACATTCGACTCGTCATTGTGATATCTCAAGTTTCGACAAGGATTAAAGTGAAGTGGCACAATGGCCAGTTTACACCTGTGAAGTGTGAAATCATTCAACATCAGCAGCACTTGTTAGAATTGCAGACATTCGACACGTCCCTGTGATATCTCAAGCCTCGACAAGGATTAAAGAGAAGTGGCACAACGGCCAGTTTACACCTGTGAAGTGTGAAATCATTCAACATCAGCAGCACTTGTTAGAATTGCAGACATTCGACACGTCACGATGGTATATCAAGTCTCGACAAGGATTAAAGAGAAGTGGCACAACGGCCACAGTTCACATCTGTGAAGTGTAAAATCAATCAACATCAGCAGCACTTGTTACAATTGCAGACATTCGACATGTCATTGTGATATCTCAAGTCTCGACAAGGATTAAAGAGAAGTGGCACAACGGCCACAGTTCACATCTGTGAAGTGTAAAATCATTCATCATCAGCAGCACTTGTTACAATTGCAGACATTCGATGAGTAATTGTAATACCTCAAGTCTCGACAAGGATTAAAGTGAAGTGGCACAACGGCCACAGTTCACATCTATGAAGGGTAATATCATTCATCAGTAGCACTTGTTACAATTGCAGACATTCGACACGTCACTGTGATATCTCAAGTCTCGACAAGGATTAAAGAGAAGTGGCACAACGGCCACAGTTCACATCCGTGAAGTGTAAAATCATTCAACATCAGCAGCACTTGTTACAATTGCAGACATTCGACTGGTCACGATGGAATCTAGGGTCTCGACAAGGATTAAAGAGAAGTGGCACAACGGCCACAGTTCACATCTATGAAGGGTAATATTCAACATCAGCAGCACTTGTTACAATTGCAGACATTCGACATGTCATTGTGAAATCTCAAGTCTCGAATATGATTAAAGAGAAGTGGCACAACGGCCACAGTTCACACCTGTGAAGTGTGAAATCATTCAACATCAGCAGCACTAGTTACAATTGCAGACATTCGACACGTCACAATCATATTTCAAGTCTCGACAAGGATTAAAGTTTAGTGGCCACACTGCTACAGTTCACATCTATGAAGGGCAATTTAGTTCAACATCAGCAGCAGTTGTTACTATTGCAGACGTTCAACACGTCACGATATATCAAATTTCGGCAAGGATTAAAGAGAAGTGGCAAAACGGTCACAGTTCACATCCTGTGAAGCGTAAAATCATTCATCATCAGCAGCACTTGTTACAATTGCAGACATTCGACACGTCACTGCGATATGTCGAGAATCAACGGGATTAAAGTGAAGTGGCATACGGGTCACAGTTCACATCTGTTAAGTGTAAAATCATTCATGATCAGCAGCACTTGTTACAATTGCCGATATCCGAAACGTCACTGTGATATCTCAATTCTCGACAAGGATTAAAGAGAAGTGGCACAACGGCAACAGTTCACATCTGTTAAGTGTAAAATCATTCAATATCGGCAGCATTTGTAACAATTGCAGACATTCGACACGTCCATGTGAAATCTCAAGTCTCGAATAGGATTTAAGAAAAATGGCAAAACGGCCAGTTCACACCTGTGAAGTGTGAAAGCATTCAACATCAGCAGCACTTGTTACAACTGCAGACAATCGACACGTTACTGTGATCTCAGATCTCGACTAGGATTAAAGAGAAGTGGTACAACGGCCACAGTTTAATCTGTTAAGTGTAAAATCATTCAATATCAGCAGCATCTGTAACAATTGCAGACATTCGACAAGTCACTGTGATATCTCAAGTCTCGACAAGGTTTAAAGTGAAGTTGCACAATGGCCACTGTTCACATCTTTGAAGTGTAAAATCACTCAACATCAGCAGCACTTGCTACAATTGCAGACATTCGACAAGTCACTGTGATATCTCAAGTCTCGACAAGGTTTAAAGTGAAGTTGCACAATGGCCACTGTTCACATCTTTGAAGTGTAAAATCACTCAACATCAGCAGCACTTGCTACAATTGCAGACATTCGACACGTCACTGTGATATCTCAAGCCTCGGCAAGGATTAAAGAGAAGTGGCACAATGGCCAGTTCACACCTGTGAAGTGTGAAATCATTCAACATCAGCAGCACTTGTTAGAATTGCAGACATTCGACACGTCATTGTGATATCTCAAGCCTCGACAAGGATTAAATAGAAATGGTACAACGGCCACAATTCACATCTGTGAAGTGTACAGTCATTTAACAACAGCAGAACTTGTTATAATTGCAGACAGTCGACACGTCACGATGATATATCAAGTCTCGACAAGGATTAAAGAGAAGTGGCACAACGGCCACAGTTCACATCTATGAAGGGTAATATCGTTCAACATCAGCAGCACTCTTTACAATTGCAATTAATTTTTTGTATTTTTTTTAATTTTTTTATTTTTTGTATTTTTTTTAATTTTTTTATTTTTTGTATTTTTTTTATTTTTTTATTTTTTTATTTTTTTTATTTTTTTGTTTTTTTATTTTTTTTATTTTTTTTTATTGTTCACATCTGTGAAGTGTAAAGTCATTCAACATCAGCAGCACTTGTTACAATTGCAGACATTCCACACGTCCCTGTGATATCTCAAGTCTCCACAAGGATTAACGAGATGTGGCACAACAGCCACAGTTCACATCTGTGAAGTGTAATATCATTCAACATCAGCAGCACTTGTTACCATTGCAGACATTCGACATGTCATTGTGATACCTCAAGTCACGACAAGGATTAAAGAGAAGTGGCACAACGGCCACTGTTCACATCTGTGAAATGTAAAATCATTCAACATCAGCAGCACTTGTTACAATTGCAGAATTTGGACAGGTCACGATGGTATCTCGGGTCTCGACAAGGATTGAAGAGAAGTGGCACAACGGCCACAGTTCACACCTGTGAAGTGTAAAATCATTCAACATCAGCAGCACCTGTTACAATTGCAGAATTTGGACAGGTCACGATGGTATCTCGGGTCTCGACAAGAATTAAAGAGAAGTGGCACAACGGCCACAGTTCACACCTGTGAAGTGTAAAATCATTCAACATCAGCAGCACTTGTTACAATTGCAGAATTTGGACAGGTCACGATGGTATCTCGGGTCTCGACAAGGATTGAAGAGAAGTGGCACAACGGCCACAGTTCACACCTGTGAAGTGTAAAATCATTCAACATCAGCAGCACCTGTTACAATTGCAGAATTTGGACAGGTCACGATGGTATCTCGGGTCTCGACAAGAATTAAAGAGAAGTGGCACAACGGCCACAGTTCACAACTGTGAAGTGTAAAATCATTCAACATCAGCAGCACTTGTTACAATTGCAGAATTTGGACAGGTCACGATGGTATCTCGGGTCTCGACGAGGATTAAAGAGAAGTGGCACAACGGCCACAGTTCACATCTATGAAGGGTAATATCGTTCAACATCAGCAGCACTCTTTACAATTGCAATTAATTTTTTGTATTTTTTTTAATTTTTTTATTTTTTGTATTTTTTTTAATTTTTTTATTTTTTGTATTTTTTTTATTTTTTTATTCTTTTCATTTTTTTTGTTTTTTTATTTTTTTTATTTTTCACATCTGTGAAGTGTAAAGTCATTCAACATCAGCAGCACTTGTTACAATTGCAGACATTCCACACGTCCCTGTGATATCTCAAGTCTCCACAAGGATTAACGAGATGTGGCACAACAGCCACAGTTCACATCTGTGAAGTAATATCATTCAACATCAGCAGCACTTGTTACCATTGCAGACATTCGACATGTCATTGTGATACCTCAAGTCACGACAAGGATTAAAGAGAAGTGGCACAACGGCCACAGTTCACACCTGTGAAGTGTAAAATCATTCAACATCAGCAGCACCTGTTACAATTGCAGAATTTGGACAGGTCACGATGGTATCTCGGGTCTCGACAAGGATTAAAGAGAAGTGGCACAACGGCCACAGTTCACACCTGTGAAGTGTAAAATCATTCAACATCAGCAGCACTTGTTACAATTGCAGAATTTGGACAGGTCACGATGGTATCTCGGGTCTCGACAAGGATTAAAGAGAAGTGGCACAACGGCCACAGTTCACACCTGTGAAGTGTAAAATCATTCAACATCAGCAGCACTTGTTACAATTGCAGAATTTGGACAGGTCATGATGGTATCTCGGGTCTCGACATGGATTAAAGGGAAGTGGCACAACGGCCACAGTTCGCATCTATGAAGGGTTATATCATTCAACATCAGCAGCACTTGTTACAATTGCAGACATTCGACAAGTCACGATGGTATCACGGGTCTCGACAAGGATTAAAGAGAAGTGGCACAACGGCCACAGTTCACATCTATGAAGGCTAATATCATTCAACATCAGCAGCACTTGTTAGAATTGCAGACATTCGACACGTCCCTGTGATATCTCAAGCCTCAACAAGGATTAAGGAGAAGTGGCACAACGGCCACAGTTCACATCTGCGAAGTGTATAATTATTCATCAGCAGCACTTGTTACAATTGCAGACATTCGACACGTCACGATGATATATCAAGTCTCGACAAGGATTAAAGAGAATTGGTACAACGACCACACATCACATCTGTGAAGTGTAAAATCATTCAACATCAGCAGCACTTTTTACAATTGCAGACATTCGACACGTCACTGTGATATCTCGAGTCTCGACAACGATTAAAGAGAAGTGGGAAAACGGTCACAGTTCACATCTGTGAAGGGTAAAATCATTCAACATCAGCAACACTTGTTACATTTGCAGACATTCGACACGTCACGATGATATATCAAGTCTCGACAAGGATTAAAGTGAAGTGACACAATGGCCACTATTCACATCTGTGAAGTGTACAGTCATTCAACATCAACAGCACTTGTTACAATTGCAGACATCCGACAGGTTACGATGGTATCTCGGGTCTCGACAAGGACTAAATTGAAGTGGCACAAGGCCACAGTTCACACCTGTGAAGTGTGAAATCATTCAACATCAGCAGCACTTGTTAGAATTGCAGACATTCGACACGTCATTGTGATATCTCAAGTCTCGACAAGGATTAAACAGAACTGCTACAACCGCCACAGTTCACATCTATGAAGGGTAATATCAATGACCATTAGCAGCATTTGTTAAATTGCTGACATTCGACACGTCCCTGCACTATCTCAAGTCCCGAAAAGGATTAAAGAGAATTGGTACAACGGCCACAACTCACATCTGTTAAGTGTAAAATATTCAACATCAGCAACACTTGTTACAATTGCAGACATTCGACACGTTATTGTGATATATCAAGTCTCCACAAGGATTAAAGAGATGTGGCACAACAGCCACAGTTCACATCTATGAAGGGTAATATCATTCAACATCAGCAGCACTTGTTACAATTGCAGACATTCGACACGTTATTGTGATATATCAAGTCTCCACAAGCATTAAAGTGAAGTGGCACAACGGCCACAGTTCACATCTATGAAGGGTAATATCATTCAACATCAGCAGCACTTGTTACAATTGCAGACATGCGACACGTTATTGTGATAAATCAAGTCTCCACAAGGATTAAAGAGATGTGGCACAACAGCCACAGTTCAATCTGTGAAGTGCAATATCATTCAACATCAGCAGCACTTGTTACAATTGCAGACATTGGACAGGTACGATGGTATCTCGGGTCTCGACAAGGATTTAAGAGAAGTGGCACTACGGCCAAAGTCCACACCTGTGAAGTGCAATATCATTCAACATCAGCAGCACTTGTTGCAATTGCAGACATTGGACAGGTACGATGGTATCGCGGGTCTCGACAAGGATTAAAGAGAAGTTGTTCAACGGCCACAGTTCACATTTGTGAAGTGTAAAATCATTCTACATCAGAGGCACATGTTACAATTGCAGACATTCGACACGTCCCTGTGATATCTCATGTCTCGACAAGCAGTAAAGAGAAGTGGCACAACGGCCACAGTTCACATCTGTGAAGTGTAAAATCATTCATCATCAGCAGCACTTTTTACAATTGCAGACATTCGACACGTTATTGTGATATCTCAAGTCTCAACAAGGATTAAAGAGATGTGGCACAACGACCACACATCACATCTGTGAAGTGTAAAATCATTCAACATCAGCAGCACTTGTTACAATTGCAGACATTCGACACGTCACGATGATATATCAAGTCTCGACAAGGATTAAAGTGAAGTGACACAATGGCCACTGTTCACATCTGTGAAGTGTACAGTCATTCAACATCAACAGCACTTGTTACAATTGCAGACATCCGACAGGTTACGATGGTATCTCGGGTCTCGACAAGGACTAAATTGAAGTGGCACAACGGCCACAGTTCACACCTGTGGAGTGTAAAATCATTCAACATCAGCAGCACTTGTTAGAATTGCAGACATTCGACACGTCATTGTGATATCTCAAGTCCTGACAAGGATTAAACAGAAGTGGTACAACGGCCACAGTTCACATCTATGAAGGGTAATATCATTGAACATTAGCAGCACTTGTTAAATTGCAGACATTCGACACGTCC